>CM055268.1:5514082-5752190 GCA_029237695.1 Conchocele bisecta | reverse complement strand
CCAAATTTTAATGTATATTTCAACTAGAAAAGAAAATACCTAAACCCCCTTATTATTGTACGGTAATGTAACTCACCAGATGTCCTGGGTTCCTTTACCGGGTCTGGTGCACATTTTCTCGCCTAGTCATCTCAAGAATATCACCGACCCAATCAAGTTTGGTTGGGATGACTGCTATTATGTTTTTTTTTTGGCATTTTATATTTTTCAATAAACTAATCCTATATATGGTCCCAAGTCGTTTCGCCCTGATTACCCGTTCGCACCGGGTCGGTTCGCCCTGGGTCAATTCGTCCCGATTTTAAACTTGCGTTGGATCTGATTATGAATATTGGTTGAGGTGGGTCGTTTTGCCCCGATGTTAACGTTGCATCTGATATTGTTAAAATAGCAGATGATATGGGTATGTTGAAGTTCGCCCCGATTTTACTGAGTATTGAATATGGTGCCAATTGTAGGGTTAAATGTAAGGTATGTTAGTTAAATTAGTTAAAATGTTTGACCATTATGAAAGTTTATAAAGGATAATCTGCGATTATTTGATACATGACTATAAAACTATAATGTTAATATACCACAATACCTATTTTAATACAAATTGCAATTAGGATTAAAGATGATTCACAGATAATAACATACGTTTAATTTGACCCGTGGCGATTAAATTATTGTCAAACATAGTTGTATTAATTTTCTTTCCTGAATAATAGGCACACCTGGCCAATTATCTTATTTCATAATTACACCGCCTTAGAAAATCAGACAATATAAAATATTATATGCAAACATAGTTATTATCGCTCCCTCTACATCACATATCGCTCCCTCTACTTAGATTATGAGCGGGACGAAACGACCCGGGGCGAACAGGTCACCGGGGCGAATCGACCCGCGGGGCGAACTGGTAATCAGGGCGAATCGACCCGGGACCCTATATATACATGATATATGCCCTACATCTTCTAACTACACAAACATTACTTGTTACATTCACAAACATATGCCAGCATAATATTTTGTTGATTTAAATATAATTTTTTACAAAAAAGTAGGTTTTATCCCCGATATGTGGATATAAGGTTCAAATGAAATTTGCTAATACAATGAATGATAATCTTTAAACAATAAAATAGTTCATGACTACTATTTATGCAATATACTAGAGTACAGTCGATGGCCATCACAATATACACACTTTTCCCAAATGCTAAATTGAAAAGGGGGAGATATTCAATGACCGGGGTGGAATAAAAAATTAAAATTTACTTCGCGTATCTACACACCATAAGGAATGCACACACCAAGTTTCATGTCCCTACCTATATGTACTACGGTTAAAAAGTATATGATATTGCTTCTTACAAGCCAAACTTGGAAAATTCTAAGTCGAAAAGGGGGAGATAATCCATGACCCGGGGGTCGAATCAAAATCTACACACCATAAGGAATGCACACCAAGTTTAAATTCCCTACTTAATACGGTTAAAAAGTTTTACTTCTTAGAAGCCAAAATTGGAAAATTCCAAGTTGAAAAGGGGGAGATAATCCATAATCAGTTGATTGGTTCTGCAAGCAAACTTTGTCTGTGACCTAAAGTCATCGGGACTATTTTACCGGACTACTTTTTGCATACTCCATGGCGTCTTTATGACATCATTTGGTGTATTAATACCAGATAGTGTTTTTGAAGCGACCTACTCCAATCAATATTTTACAGACTTTTTTGTCGCGCCCGCTTGCGGAAAGCGCGATATAGTCGGCACTTTGGCGTACGTACGTACGTACGTACGTACGTGTGTCCGGTTAAAGTTTTTGGTTAAGTTCTTTGGTTAAGTTCTTTGGTTAAAGTTTTTGGTTAAGTTCTTTGGTTAAGTTCTTTGGTTAAAGTTTTTGGTTAAGTTTTTTGGTTAAGTTTTTTGGTTAAAGTTTTTGGTTAAGTTCTTTGGTTAAAGTTTTTGGTTAAGTTTTTTGGTTAAATTTTTGGTTAAAGTTTTTGGTTAAAGTTTTTCGTTATACTATATCTCTGCAACTGCTTTGCCCATTACCTTGAAACTTCACATGGGTGTTTATCATCATCCATTTTCATTCTACCCCCTCCCGTGCGGCCCCTGTGCCCAATGTCAAGGTCAAATTACTTTGAAGTTTTTGGTTAAAGTTTTTGGTTAAGTTTTTTGGTTAAGTTTTTTGGTTAAAGTTTTTCGTTATACTATATCTCTGCAACTGCTTTGCCCATTACCTTGAAACTTCCATGGGTGTTTATCATCATCTATATTTTCATTCTACCCCCCTTCCGTGCGGAAACCCCTGTGCCCCAATGTCAAGGTCAAATTACTTTGAAGTTTTTGGTTAAGTTCTTTTTGGTTAAAGTTTTTCGGTTAAGGTTAAGTTTTTTGGTTAAGTTTTTTGGTTAAGTTTTTTGGTTAAGCTTTTTTGGTTAATTTTTGTTTTTTGTTAAAGTTTTTTGGTTAAGTTTTTTGGTTAAAGTTTTTGGTTAAGTTCTTTGGTTAAAGTTTTTGGTTAAGTTTTTTGGTTAAATTTTTGGTTAAAGTTTTTCGTTATACTATATCTCTGCAACTGCTTTGCCCATTACCTTGAAACTTCACATGGGTGTTTATCATCATCCATTTTCATTCTACCCCCTCCCGTGCGGCCCCTGTGCCCAATGTCAAGGTCAAATTACTTTGAAGTTTTTGGTTAAAGTTTTTGGTTAAGTTTTTTGGTTAAGTTTTTTGGTTAAAGTTTTTCGTTATACTATATCTCTGCAACTGCTTTGCCCATTACCTTGAAACTTCACATGGGTGTTTATCATCATCTATATTTTCATTCTACCCCCCTTCCGTGCGGCCCCTGTGCCCAATGTCAAGGTCAAATTACTTTGAAGTTTTTGGTTAAGTTCTTTGGTTAAAGTTTTTCGGTTAAGTTTTTTGGTTGTTTTTGGTTAAGTTTTTTGGTTAATTTTTTGGTTGTTTTTTGGTTAAGTTTTTTGGTTAAAGTTTTTTGGTTAAGTTTTTTGGTTAAGTTTTTGGTGTTGCTTTGGTTAAAGTTTTTGGTTTAAGTTTTTTGGTTAAATTTTTTGGTAAAGTTTTTCGTTATACTATATCTGCAACTGCTTTGCATTACTTGAAACTTCTGGGTTTGTTTATCATCATCCCATTTTCATTCTCCCCCTCCCGTGCGGCCCCTGAAATGCCCAATGTCAAGGTCAAATTACTTTGAAGTTTTTGGTTTAAAGTTTTTGGTTAAGTTTTTTGGTTAGTTTTTTGGTTAAAGTTTTTGTTATACATATCTCTGAACTGCTGCCCATACCTTGAAATTACTGGGTGTCATCATCTATTTTCTTCTACCCCCTTCCGTGGCTGTGCCCAATGTCGAATGTCAAATTACCCTTTGAAGTTTTTGGTAAGTTCTTTGGTTAAATTTTTTTCGGTGTTTTTTTGGCTTAAAGTTTTTGGTTAAGTTTTTTGGTTAAAGTTTTTCGTTAAAGTTTTTCGTTATACTATATCTGCAACTGCTTTGCCCTTACCTTGAAATTCACATGGGTGTTTATATCATCTATATTTTCATTCTACCCTCCCGTGCGGCCCTGTGCCCAATGTCAAGGTCAAATTCTTTGAAGTTTTGGTTAAAAAATATTTTTGCGCCCGCTTGCGGAAAGCGCGATATAGTCGGCACTTTGGCGTACATACGTGTGTCCGGTTAAAGTTTTTATGCCACCGGGTTTCGAAGAAACGGGTGGCATATAGTGTTTGGACCGTCCGTCCGTCTGTCCGTCCGTCCGTCCGTCCGTCACACTTTTCGGTTAACCAATTTGTCACAGTTTCTCAAATATGCTGCAGGTGGCATCCGCGTTCGACAGACGCATTTCTTGTTGGTTAAGTTTTTCGGTTAAAGTTTTTTGTTATACTATATATTTTTAGTGTCCATGCCTCGCCACAAGGCGCGACATGCAGGCCGCGGCCATCTAGTTTAAAATAAACGACCCGCTGCACTGCTTGTATTGGTGTTGTTTGGTTAACCCTGTGGAATAATGAAAATGCTTGTCTCTCCATCTGCTGAATTTAAATAAATTTATTACCCTCTTGCAAATTATTTGCACGAGTTTCGCTGTGAGAACACCCGTAATTGCGCGCCTGTTTTCTTGGAAACGACGAGCTACCGTGCAAAATGTTTAATTTTTATTACAGTCAAAATAAAGTTATTTGAAAATTTGGGAAGGGTCTCGACTAATCTAGAATGTTAATGTGATTGAACACATTCCAAACATGCACTCAAATATATCTGGTTCATTGAAACAGCTGCGTAATTTGGATTTCAAAAAGTTTACATGACGTCACATTTGACGTCACACAACGTGACGTCAAAACGCGAGAAAACACGTCATTGTATAACTATTCATGCGCACATCACAATTCATTGATTATAATCTGAAAAATAGACTAAATGTGCATATATATCCGCCGTGGAAGTGTAGGATATTCCATCGTATATGTTTGAATAGCGGAAATAATACACTCGTTTCCATCGGCGTCCCCGTGCAAGCAACTCGTTCGCTACGCTCACTGGTTGCTTATGTGGAAGCTGACGCACACTCGTGTATTATTTCCCGCTATTCAAAATGTACGATGGAATATCCTCTATGTAGTCAACTAAACTCAAATCCATTTCCTCTGCTCTTCTATATCAGTGAAATTAACCCTTTCAACACCACATTCCTGTATAGTGGTATTGGCAAAACACGTAGATCCAGATGAGCCGGCTGGTGACGAGCTGTCTCATCAGGATCTGCACTTTTTGCAAGTAACTTTCATATTTTCGAGAGCAAAAACACCCCCTTTTCATAAATGGACTTGTCTGAAAATCATTTTGTGACAGTTGGATTGGTTGCAAAATGAATGTATCAAAATCCACTCCAGTTACTTAGGGGTGAAAGCGTTAAACCATCACTGGCCACCTGACCTAGCTGGAGTGTTACCGAAGCCTTACATGTTGTTGTCACTGGAGTAATGGAGCTTATGGTATTTCTGGTCAGTCTAGATCCTGATCTTCCAGTATATTCCTGCAGTCTGATATGGATATATACCATTTGTTAGAAGCAGAACAGGTGATTTACTGTCTGAATGGCAAACAGTGTAGGGCTTGATCAGGCTGCATGAATGCTCAGGCTGATCTGGGGCTACACATGGTCACGTAACCCATAAAAAGCCCCATTTCTCCAGTCACATCCACATATTATACTTTCAGGGATTCTGCCGTTTTTCCTACGACAGAAGATCCCCATGCTGAAGATTGGCAGTGAGGCAAACATTCTCACCTACTTCGCCAACAGTGAGGACGATGGTGTGAACATCCGCTGGGCCCATGGTGTCAACAACATGGCCCAGTTGGAGCGGGCGCTGGAGAGCCGTAAGTTTTATTCAGCGGAGATGGTTTTACATTGAATTTTCACCAGCTAATAACACAGGTGTTTGAACAGATGGTCATTCTTTTGGAGTCACATGGGTATTTTGGGTGGAATTGGGTGGATTTAGTTGGTTTTGAGTAATTTACATAGTAACTACTAATGCTCAAACATTACATTCGTCAGAAATCGTCAATTATCTACACATTCACCGTACCAAATTTCTGGGGCCTTTCTTACTGTCGAAATGAAAGCTTTTTCAATATTTGACCAATAAAATTTCCAACATGCAGTGCTTTCAGACCGATTATATCATCAATTTTAAACCACAAAATTTGTGTTCTATCGATTCAGGTGACATATCAATCTACTGATGCCGATAGAATATGTGAACTGCATTTAGCTGTTTCTACATTTAAGACATTAAAAGCCATACAATTGCGCAATTTTCTGGTGAGCCCTCTGCCCGGAGATACACGTGTGGTGGTTCTGTAACTCGCCATGTGATTGGATAAGCGTGTTATCGTCATTTTCTCGAAATGTGTCGAAATAGTCGGAGGATAATTTCGAAATTTATCCACTACGACTACGCTATTATTGGATGACACATGAACGTCGCACTTTCGAAGCGTGTTTACACGGCTATGTAAACAAATTTATTTGCCCAATGAGCTTGGCAATCTTTCCGAGAATATTTGACGTTTTTCGGACGATGTATAAATGCATTGGCGATTCAATCTCAACAAACAGCTTGGGACCCATTTTATTGTTATCGGTTAATGGTTTTATAGGTTAAAAACGTACTCGGGTAGAAACTGTATCTCTCCTTTGGGACTTTCACGCACAATTCGCGGGAGGTGACGTAAATTGTATGTTGGTATTAATGCACCCAAACCACCAGAGATACCAAAATAACCCATAAAACACTGAATTATGAACCGTTCTTCAAGAACCTGTGGCTAATAAAGGGCATGGTAGGATCATTGATAATGGGCGTAACATCGCCTTTTAACCCTAAATAACTGGAATGTACTGTGATATGTTAATTTAAAGACCAATCCAATCATCACAAAATGATTTTCAGTCTAGTCCATTTATAAGGGATGCTTCTTTTTCCTAAAAAAATATGAAAATTACTCACAAAAAGTGCAGATCCTGATGAGACTGCTCACTACGAGTCGGCTCATTTGGATCTACACTGCTTGCAAACACTGTTAAATAGGCCTGTATTGTTGAAAGAGTTAACTTGCCATATACGTGGCCCAAGATCATATCTGCACAGTCACACCAGGGTGCGCACACGTCACAGTAGTCGGTGAATCGTTCATGCTGCTTGTAGACAATTTTATATATTTGGCTGAAGTGTTCTGCATGTGCATTGATCAAAAACACAAGTCAGGTGTTGTGATAATATGCCATATACTTTACAACATGTAGCTTCCAGGAACCACCATTTCAATAATTTCTCAGCATCTAATTGAAATTTGACTATAATACACACAAATTGATTGGTTGAATCTGAATCCGTCTCAAGTCAGCTCAGTCTCAACCAATCAGACTGCTTGTTTGAAATTATAAGATTGGGTTATGTTCATACTGAGAACTTAACAAATTTAATCATGTGTGCATGTGTTTAGACGACATCGAGATGGTGGAAGCGGATGTAATGCTGCGTGGGCAGGGTACCGGCAATCAAGCGCTGGTTCCCGTCATGGCCCAGTTCCCAGACACAGACAGCGACGTAACCTTTGACATGTGGCTTGACCTGGTCATCAAGCGGTCAAGTAAAGGTATCAAGCTGGACTTTCAGGCCATTGATGCCGTCGAGATTACACTGCAGAAACTGAAGGAGAGAAAAGAGCAGGTACGTAGCCGCCCAAAACAGTGGATACACTCTAAACAGGAAAGCCTGTGATCATACAGTGTAACCTCTCCGAATAGATCTGTTCCACCAGCGCTCCAGTAGCCTATTTCATCAATATTGCAAAGTATACTTTAGTAGCAAAGTATACTTTGAGGGAGAAATTTTCAGTTTTATGATAAATTTATTAATTTTTATTATACTGAATTTAGTACATTATCACAGCCAATTTGGCTGTGATAATGTAATAAATTCAGTATAATAATTCTGCATACTTTTAATCATGAAATATATGCATTTGTTAGTTATATATGAAATAATGCATTTCAGGAAAAATAAATGATTTCTCCCTCAAAGTAGACTTTGCTAGTAAAGTATACTTTGCAATTTTGATGAAATCGGCTACTGATAAGGAATTAGTAATTGAGTATTTTCACTCCATCATATCTGAAGCAATTTGGTATTTCAATATTTTAATTTTATTGACTAGTTTGCTTCGAAATGAAAACATGTCTTGGTATTTCATTAGAATTGTCATCTTGGAGACAATTCTAATGAAATAACAAGATGTGTTTTCATGGAAAATAAGAAAAATATGCTATAATTGTGGTCTGATTATTGTTTTCTGTAGCATGATAAAGGTACCACAAAATTGTTATTGCTTTTTGATACTTGCTACTTCTGATTTCAATTGGGTTGTTGGAAATTTTAATTTGGTATTTATGCAAATACGCAGTTTATCTGGAGCTCTGGTTCCACTATGATTCCGTTATTTGAGACATCTGTTGCGATCATGACCATAACTGGAAAAGGATTATAAATGTGAAACCCTTCTTTAAATAGTTAAACTTACCAAGGTTTTCTGAGTGTTTGATTTGGTTTTATGTGACATAATTGACTTGCTAGCATCTTACTGTATCCAACATCAATAATAAGTCTGGGGCTTCTTGAACATTGTTTTTGTCGAGTCTGCAGAAAATGAGTCATAGCAGTAATAATTCCGGCGTAGGTGTATAATAGCTGTCAATAATTTTGGACGTACATCCAAATGTTGAATTTCTCGCCAGATCATTACCAAACTTCGTCAATAGCCTTCTCACATTGTTGACTATCCATTCAGTGTCATTCGGGTGATGTTGATCTTTGTGGGTAAACACTCGCCTGCGATCACCTTGTTATTATGCCCCACCACGATGGTGGAGGGGGCATTTAGTGTTACCCTTGTCCGTCCCGTCCGGACGTCCGTCCGTCCGTCACAAAACTTTAACGCTCGGGTAAATGTCTCATAATTTCTTCATCCTTTGACCGATCTGCTTCATATTTCATATACACATACAGTCATACACAGGGTCAAGGTCACATACTTAGTGCTTCAAAAACTTTAACGCTCAGGTAAATATCTTATAATTTCTGTTTTCTTTCACGGATCAGCTTCATATTTCATATACGCATTGCTCTAATGGTCCTCTACCGCCCTGTGCCAAATCCACGTTCGTCCTGCCCCTGCCAAGCCCAGGGTCAAGGTCACATACTTAGTGCTTCAAAATCTTTAACGCTCAGGTAAATATCTTATAATTTCTGTTTTCTTTCACGGATCAGCTTCATATTTCATATACGCATTGCTCTAATGGTCCTTAACTGTCCTGTGCCAAATCCACGTTCGTCCTGCCCCGCCAAGCCCAGGGTCAAGGTCACATACTTGGTGCTTCAAATACTTTAACGCTCGGGGAAATATCTTATAATTTCTGTTCCCTTTCACGGATCAGCTTCATACTTCATATACGCATTGCTCTAATGGTCCTCTACCGCCCTGTGCTAAATCCACGTTCGTCCTCCCCCGCCAAGCCCAGGGTCAAGGTCACATACTTGGTGCTTCAAAAACTTTAACGCTCAGGTAAAAATTTCACTTCGAATTTGGTCTCATTTATTATCAAAGCGATATGTGGGGCATCCGTTAATCTAGTTAATATCTATAACTTGTTTGCCCACCATAGGTGCTAATTAATTATGCAGATGAATGTAAACTGTGAAAAACATCCAGGATGTATCACAGACTAAATAAAGACGAGGGTAAATGACACTGTGTGGACCTTCAATTGCCTGTTACAGATATCGTTCCCTATCTGGCTACACGCTGATGTGCTGCCCGGCCCATGGGGTGGGACCCCGCGGGTGGACGTGACACGGTTTGTCCGCATCATCAAGCGGCTGTTCCCGGGTTGCACACTGTCGCTGGGCTGGACGACGGGCACCCACACAGACCTGAGCCAAACGGCCTACACCTGGCACCAGGTGCTCGACATGTACCACCTTGTGGACAAGCTTGAGCTGGAGACTGCCGTCGTGTACTCGGTGCGCGCCGCCTTCATCCCCAACTCCGTGCCCCAGCTGAAGTGGCTCGTCGACAACACTAAGGACGGCTCCCTGCTTGTGTGGCGCAGCGACCGTGACCTCAACGCCGGCATGCGCGAAGACCTGATGTACACGTGCTACCGCTTCCCGCCCCACCAGACGTTCTTCGACTTCCAGGACGGGCCTCTGTACCAGTTCCTGCTTGATAACCGCCACACGTCCCGCGACAACGTCAACCCACTCGTGAAGATGCGCGACACCATTGTCTTCAGACCGGAGGCCTGGCTCAAGATGGGCTTCTACATCGAGCCCAACTCCATCCTACCCAGCACGGAGGCCGTCGTTCTGGCTAGCCGCGCCGTCTACCTCGTGTCCAAGGCTAAATACAAACCAACAGAGTCCCTCAGACTGCAGGGACGTGTTCAGTTCCTCAATCGTAAAGACCTGCAGGAGGAGGAAGGAAGGACGGGACTAACTATTTTTGTACGCTCAACTTCGTACATTGACTACGAGCGGATTGTGGGTATCCGGTGCTTTATTGGTATAGACGGGGGCCTCAGTGTGTCGAGCAGCAATCTACCCGGTAAGGAGTTTAAGGAGCACCAACGTATGACGCGAGGGTCCATGGACTGCTTCAGATTTAGCGTAGTCGATGCAGGAACTAAGATTATTTTCTCCGTCAGTGTGGAACATGACTGCTCTACTCTGAATTCTGCAAAGCCGTCAGACCGTGTGTCCGCGGTTCTGACAGCCACGATTCCAAACATCGGGGATCTTGATGATGAGCATCCATTTATTATCAAGCTGGACGACAGCAGGCGAACTGCGGTCATCGATGAACTCACTGTTAAATACGTCTGAGGTAGAACTTGTGATACATCCAGTGTTGAAATTCATAAATATACCTTCATCATATGTGCCCGTGACTTGAGAAATGGGGCTTAGGGGTTTTACGATCAGTCCAGATCCAGATCAGCCTGTGCATCTGCAAAGTCTGATCAGGATCTGCACTGTTCGTCATTCCAACAATGACACACATGTCATGCTTCTAACAAACAGTAAATATTGTTTTCAGGCTACAGGAGTGCTATTTGATCAGGAACTACACTGGTCACAAATCCCATAAGCTCCAAGTCTCCAGTCACAGACACATACTGACACGATTTAAAACGCAACAAGGAGGTGAACATGGTATTTTGTCCCCTGGGAGCTGTTTCACTAAACTTTGTATGACTAAAATGTTTGTAAGTGCAAAATTATGATAGTCTGTCAATTTCACATTAGCAATGTTTTCTTGTAAACAATTATTGGATTTACATTTATTGAGCATAGGCTGCATATGCAGCCTATGCTCAATAAATATAAATCCATCAATTGAAATTTTCAGACGATCCTAAATTTGCACTTACGAACATGTTAGTCATACAAAGTTTAGTGAAACGGGCCCCAGTTACATAATTTGACAAAATATTTTACATGAGGATAAATAGCAATTCAATATTATCCAAATAACCCGGATTCAATACATCAAAGGCACATTGTACACTTCCTGGATAATCACAGAGGCGTGTTCAATAACATGTCTCTCTCCTCACATAGGCGTGTTCAATAACATGTCTCTCTCCTCACATAGGCGTGTTCAATAACATGTCTCTCTCCTCGTTGCATTCTAAATCGTTTCAGTAGATCTATATTTCCAAATTTGACCAACGTTTTTAAGGTTTCAGTTCTGAAGTTGGGTACAGGTAATATATGGGACAACAACAAACAAACAATAAGCGGCATCAAAGAATACCTAACAACATACATAAAATTTCATTTCACTGCCCATTTATATTTAATCAAACTTTCAATGATGTTTTCAATATTCAATTGTAATTATTACAAAATACCAGAATCAAAATAAATGTTGTACCGTAGTCGTTCATATTCATATACAACATTTAGTAATGTCATGACAGTCGTATTAGTTCTTCAAAAACATTTCTGTCAAGTCCAGCGGGGTGGAGCTCGACATCAGAGCTCCAGATAAGGTGCGTATTTAGCGTATTCACTCATTTATTTTAGCAGCATACGGTTGATTATCAAACGTGAAAGTACAAAATACTCACAGCAATGTGAAAATAATCATTAATTTTCAAATTGAGTAGTGAAAATACTGTAATAAAGTTGATTATTTACTTAGTTGAGCTGCAAAACGCAAACAATGTTGTTGTTTTTTGTAGCTCAAATAAGTGTGAATTTTAATTTGTTTTATTTTTTTATCATTTGTTCCCAATTTAATATTTAAAGGAAGAAAATTAATAATACTTAAATTTGTAAAATTAAAATACGCATTGAATTTGAAATCTGGGGGTATAATACTCTTTGATACAAAACTTATCTGGAGCTCTGTGACATAGTGTCCATAACGGCGTCATGGTGTCTTTCCATGCATCCGCGTGTCTACCAGCAACCCGTGTTAGTATTTGTCTGGAAAAGTCTCCTGCAGTATTTACATTGTGCGTATGTATGTCCGTGGTCATTTATGGGCAAAATGTGTTATTATGGTCCTGTATGCATCTGAGGCATATTCCTGTGTTTTACAAACACAATGTCTAGTTCATGATTTGTTGTGTAGTAAAACCTGCTACCTTTTGTATGAAAGAAAGCGATGGATCATAGCGTTCTCATGATTGCCAACTTGATTTACGTCCCCACTTGATTGTGGTCTCTGGTTACCTGGGCTCGGGTGGGGATGGGTTAATGTTAAAAACATTAGTAAGAATTGAAGGGGTCAGTGGAACAGGGGGCTAACTCCCTTGTGGAGCTAGCCCCCTTTACCACAGACCCATTCAATTCTAACTAACTGTAAAATATTGGTGTTGACCAATTCTGCATATTGTTACATGACAGTCGTGTTCAAACGTACAGCATGCGCTGTTTGACTATGGCTGCAGACAATGTTCATTCCGGGGCCAAGCCAACACCTACGTAATGCATGTGTGTCATGACGTTACTAGAACGTGCCAATACGTCACCAGACCAGTTCACAAAGGTCGCAATGAAATTTTTAAATTGATGCGGCTGCATCACGCGACGTGTGCTGCTGCCCCGGAATATGTATGTGTAAATGTGTTTGAATGGAGCAGATTATCAAAGTACCGAAGGTACTACATAAATGCTCAGATTGCATGATATTTCCGATGGAAATGTAACAATAACGTTAGACCATATCCAACCGTTTGCCTACAGCCTTGGGGTTCAAACAGTTCCCAAGGGTCACGGCAAACGTTTATCCACGGCTGGACATTGCCGAACCTGATATTGATGTCCTCAACACAGTAACAAACAACAGTGTTTGCCTTGATCAGACTATGGCAATGATCAGGTTCATCTGCGGCTACACTGGCCACAAACATGTTTTGGCATGGTAGAATATGTCTGGTAGACACTGGATACACTGCACTGCCCAATTAAATTGTGGAAACAAGGATCCCTGAACTGTATAGGACAGACAAATCAAGTTGGGAGACTGTCCAGGAAAGCTTTTACCATTCCTGTATTTCATGTACATACACCATATTTTATTGTTTACATATCATATTTCACACGCGAGTTGTGCATTTATATAAGTATTCTTTTATTGCTTGTTTGTGGGAAGACTGAATTGTGATTTACTAGCCCTTGTATATGTTCTATCATTATCACGGATGCTATTGTCTTTTATCCCGTCAACACAGTGCGTATGTGCCATGAAACACGGTGCCGTGAAACATTTTTGATGTCCTGTCAATACGACCTAATCACTGCGTATGAATATGTGCGGTGACTGGGGTTAATTTTTTGCATTTTAAAGCTATTTCTAGGTGTTGACGGGATAAATAGAATAGTAGGTTAGTGCCATGAATGGGGAAAATATCTGGCGCGGCACAGAAACGGGATGTGCTCGGCAGAGCCCCGCACATCCCGTTTCCTAAGCCTTGCCATATATTTTTTCCAATTCACGGCACTAACCTACTATTCTCCATATACTGTATACATTCAATGACAGCACAGGCTAAAACATGCAAAAGAAACTTCAACACATGTGCAAGTATATGCGGGTCTTCACTGCTGTACATGCCACTTGTTCATGTGTATGTCCGACTGTAAATGACAATGCTATTAATGGCATGTATATATCTCATAGTATTTACATTCATAATGGAAACGCCCATTTAACGTATTGCTTTTATATCCCAGTACATTACATTAGCCGCACGTGACATCGCACGACGTTGATTTGTTAAAGTTTGTTTGACGTCATTAAAATACATGGCGTTCATCGTCATTGTCAATAACATCACGCTATTGACCAGCAACGTTGTTGTTCCAGCAATTGCGACAAAATGACGTAAAACAAGATTATTCTTAATTTTAACGCCATATTTGCTTAATATTTACATTTTTGAATCTATCACAAAATGCAGCGTCTCTTAACAGTCCTCGCAAACTTTAAACAGACCAATTGTACTTTAAACAGACCATTGGAAATGATTAAAATGTATTTTGTTGAGAAAATGGAAAATAAAAACTGCAGACAACAAAATTTAAGTCAGCTTTGTAAGGAATATTACACCCGCTGAATCAATGTCTCACGTATTGTCAATGTTGTCGGCAATTTTTGTCGTGCCCGCTTGCAGACAGCACGATATAGTCAGCACATTATCGTATTTACGTATGTACGTACGTACGTACGTACGTATGTACGTACATACGTACGCCTGGGTTAAAGGTTTTGGTTAAACGTTTTTTTTTGGGGTTAATTTTTTTCGGGAAACTATCAAAGCCTCGGCGGGCGCGACATGTGGGTCGCGGCTACCTCGTATAAACATAAAGCAGATGTGTAGATTGATCAGAATGCCCCAAATGCCTGCTGACTGATGTTCATAGTATGAACATCAGTCAGCAGGCATTTGGGGCATTCTGAAAGCACATGTAGCAAGGTGGTTTTGCAAATATCACTGGGTCACAATGAGTGACAACTATTAACAGCTTATTACGACCTTGCTTAAGTTCGGCAACATTCCTTAAAATTACTTATCTAAATTTGGTTTGTTTTCAATCGCCCATCAATAATTACCGAGGAACAGCTGTCAACCATTAACCTGGTACCCAGTTTCGCTTTGCGGCAACTTTCAAAGGAAATTACAATAACAGTGTCAATTACTGGAGTAATTATCGGCCTCACAAATTGCCATCAGGCAGAGGTGATGACGCATGTCAAATTATACGGGCATTTTTAAGCACTAATTGGGTTACTGGGTCATGAAAGTGTGTCGGATTACGGAAGTTGTAGGTGTCGGAATACGCTAACATGGAAACGAATACCGGTAGGTGTTTGTCGGGACTGTGTCGGAATAAGCAGTGTGTCCGAATACCCAGGTGTCGGATTAATCAGTTTTCACTGTAGTTATATATGACAGTATAAATGCTAGTAGGTTTTGGTTATATATGTAATTGTACAAAATGAATGACTGAGTTAAAGAAGTGGCTAAGTCCTAAGGCTTGGCCCCCTTCTTCCACTAACCCCTCCAAATGTCAGTGATGCCTGATCATCTTAGGAAACGGTGTAGGTTTAATTGTTTAATTGTTCAATGGCAATGCTGGCAGCTGAATTGTGATTGTGATTGGACAAATGTGGATTAACCCTTTCACCCCTAAATAGCTGTTAATATTGTTAATATTCCGACTAATCCAATCATCACAAACTGATTTTCAGACTAGTCAATTTACGAAAGGGGTTGTTTCTTTCTCTCACAAGTATGAAAATTAAGTGCCGATCCTGATGAGACAGCTCTTCACGATCCGGCTCAAATGGATCTACACTGTTTGCAGACACCGTTATAGAGGGCTGTAGTGTTAAAAGAGTTAAGGATTTTCACTGTTTGTCACTCAGTCAGTGAGTGGGTGACAGGTGGGAGCATGCGATGGGTAATTTAACGATCGGGGTTCATCCTTACAGGATTTCCGACTGGAGACCTGGTTTGGCCCTCACATACGTCTTTGTTATTTTATATGTGACAGTTGAATCTGGTTATAACCCTTATGCGAGTATTACGATTATTCGTAATCCTATTTAAGGGAAGGGTCCAAGTGACTTTGGTGTGGTATGGACCTGGCACCAGGTCAGGTTATTCTAATTTCAGGGCTGAATATATTTTTTCTCGATGTGAATATTCCGTTCTGATTTTTGAATTTTCTCCCCAATGCAACAGGTTAAAACGGGATCAAAACCGTTTGCCCAGCCTTACATGATCATAGCTGTTGATAGGTCGTTAAACACCAATAAACAAACAAACAGCTCAAAGTATACTTAGCTAGATAAGTATGCTTAGCAATTTTGGTGAAATCTGCTACAGATAAGGTTAGTCTTAAATACTACCATGTAAAATATTTTTCAACGCTGAAATTAGATTTGCAAAGGCTGTTTCACCACCAACTATGGGTGGTTGGTCGGGCGAACTCGACGGTGTAAATTAACGGTAGGGGTTCCTCCTTATAGGAATCACGATTTGTCTCATTTTGGGTACATTTTTATCTTTGGCTCTTTTGTTACCTGGGAGTTGAATTGAGTTATTGCCCATTATAAAAGTAGCAAGATTATTACTGGTCTTACTGCTTTTGGGAGAGGGCGAAGTGATTCTGATGCGGCGAGGACCTGGCATCAGATCAGGATTATTCTGATTTCAGGGCTGAATATATATATATATTATTTTTTTTTATTGTAAATATTCAGTTCTGATTTTGGGATTTTCCCCCCATCTGTTCAGGTAATATATGGGATTTAGTACTAAACCCATTGACCCGGCCTTAAATGACCTTAGCTGTTGATAGGCCGTTAAACCCCAACAAACAAACAAACATTCACCACCAACTTGAATTGTAGTAGTGAAAACTTAATTTATTCCAATGTTTCTAAACTATTGGACATACACAGTGTGGTGTATGAAACTGTATTTTCAAAGGTAATTTCCTAATGCTGACATGACAAATGTCAATGCTGATGTGTACTTCCTCAGATCTATTTCCAGATTTTCAATGCCTATTTACCCCAAAATGTACTTATCTGGAGCCCTGAGCAGGAACCCAGAATTAATTTTGATGGGTTTCACTGCATTGTAAAGATACTTTTGTAAAGCACCCAGAAATTTACATTCCATTATTTTCACATTCGGTGGAACCTCTCTAAGGTGGAACCTCTCTAAACTGGACAACCTGGGAGGTGCGGCTGGGGCCCAGGGGCCCGGTTGTTCAAAACATCCGTTAGCTTAACAGACTGGTAAATCCTTAACTGAATGGTTAAAATCTCTGTTTTAACAGAGATTTTAACCATTCAGTCAAGGATTTAACAGTCCGTTAAGGATTTAACAGTCCGTTAAGCTAACTGGTGTTTTGAACAACCGGGCGGCCCAGGTTGTCCGATTTAAAGAGGTTTCACCATAATTCATGTATAGGAGCAATCTTCAGATATATATGTGTGGTTCACTATCAGACATGATCGTTACAGATAACTTACAGTGAACAGTTGTGCTGGTTGTGGGTGATCGATTTAGGGAGGTTGTACTGTACATATATCTTATGGGTGTGGTAGGTGTCGGTGGCACAAGATTATCTTGAGGAGACTTTGAAATATACCTTACAACAGAATGCAGACTGATTATGTGGCTGTAGGTTGAGAGAAATGGGGTGTATGATATTTGTGATCGGTATGGCTCCTGATCTGTACTGTTTGTTTACACGACGGGTGTTTGACTGGCTGAATGTGGAACAGTACAGAAGACCCCTATCAAAATATGCGGATGCACAGTCTGGTCTGGGCTACACTGGTCACAAATTCCATAAGCCCTGTTTTAACCAATCACAGCCACATTTTACCCAGTCACCTATGTACATAACAGTTGATGACCTCGCTTTTAAACCCGATTCAAGCTATCATTTAAACTTGCCGGTACTCTTTAAATTAAGTATACCTTTATCAACATACACATGCATGTACAATATGCAACACCATCTTGTTACTTTAACCCTTCCTACGCTGTTGACGGAAATTGCCGTCTGCTGTTTTTCATTTTTGCTTTAATTCTTAACAAAAAACTGGTTTTGACAGCACACTGGAGACGATTCTCATGTGCTGTCAAAACCAGCTTTTTGTCGAGAAATATTGAAAAAACATTTCCAGCAGACGGCAACATTTAATTCAGCGTAGTAAGGGTTTTTTGGGCTGCTGGCAGGGAAAACAATCGGACTGCATTTATAACAAGTACACAACACCATACAGTCCAATATCTAGCTTACTGACCCATTTATGATTGTATCTGGAGGACTTGGGGCTTATGGCATTTGTGGCAAGTCTAGGTCCTAATCTGATATGACATTCCTATGGATATCTATACCGTTTGGTAGGGGCAAGACAGGTGTTTCACCGACTGATAACGAACAGTGCAGACCCTGATCAGACTGCACAAATGTGCAGGCTGATCAGGGGCTACACTGGTCGCATAAGCACCATTTCTCCAGTCACACCCACATTTGCCCATTTACTCGTCACCCGTCCTACTTTCTGTTCCACATTAAAATATGGTGGGTTTTGGACAATTACACTCGGTTCTATGAAATCTGATTTTTCCAAGTATATTTTTCTAACGCTAATGGATGTACCCCTCTAAAAACTTTAAAGCAGAATTCTATGTCATTTGAGGTCGACCTTGAGAAGGGCTGCATGTCAAATAAGCATATAAACTTTCAAGCCACTCTGTGATAAGAGATAGTAAGGTAGCCGAAAAGTTTTAATGCAAATCTTTGACATACAGACAGGGTGGCAACTATACATGTACATACCCCGAAAATATTTTCCTATGGAGATTTACCAGGTGTCCTTAATGGACTACCAGGTGTGAAAAAAACTCATGAAAATTTTCTATTTTACATGGATAGATACCTCGGAAATGAAGAAATGATAAAACTAAGAACCAAAAGTTATATTTTTTAAATCGGTCAACAAATAAACATTAATATTTGATGGAATTTCGCCGATTATTTATTTTTTGGAGGGTAACCTTTTTTTAATTTCAAAAAATGTCCTTAACCCTTAGACTGCTACACACAACAATTGTCGTCTGCTGTTGTTTTTATATATTGCCTTATTTCTCAATAAAAACATAGTTTGACAGCACTTTAGAATGGAAATGATTCTGAAGTGCTGTTAAACATGTTCTACATTATTCTAAAGTGATGTCAAAAGTATGTTTTTGTTGATAAAAATGGAAAATAGAAAAGAAACAGCTGACAACAAATTAAGATAGCGATGTAAGGGTTAATTGTCAATACTGTTGAGATTTAATACGTTTAATTTCCCAAAAACACAATACATTGAAACCTCTCCAAACCGGACACCTTGTAAATCGCTGTGTTCGTACTCTTGGGGGGTTTCTGTGTCACTCCTCTACAATGGTAATATCTGTTTGTGGTCGCTAAATATAAACCCGCGTCTTGGGGTGGTCATATGCCTGATTTACAGTGGGACCTCTCTAAATCGGACAACCTGGGAACCTCCCAGGTTGTCCGGTTTAGAGAGGTTCCACTGTAGATCCCACATGGGTCAGACAGTAGATATGTGTCACAGGTATGTAAGTGTAGACCCTGGACAAGGTATTGGTCAATGTGATGGCTCCCCATACCTGGTACATGTACCTCGTGTACACTGGTGGTCTACACATTGGTAACCATCTTCTATGATTGCTGTTTAATAGTGAAAACCTTTTATAACAATTATTTTTCTATCACATTCATGCCTTATTGCTGTATATCATAAATCCATTTTGTATAATTATGTATATACATGTATCATCCTTATATCACATTATACTCGCTTCTATTTTTTGGAAATAAAAAGTCTGTAACATTTCCGACTTGACGTCCTCTATAAGTGGCCTGCTGTAAATAATTCCCCTGAGACTATGACTGGTACATAGAGCATAGCCGGCTAGTGTCATATATATATATTTGGAGTCACATTAGTGTACTTCACAATTAATAATTTTGTCCGTGACGTGTGGTTAGTTGTAGGATGACCAAATATACACAGGTTCGTGTCTCCGACTGAAGAATACAACGAAACAACACAAATATATAAATAGATTGTATTGTTTTTATTGAATTTTATATTTTGTAATTAAATTTCATGAATGGAAATTTCAATACATTAATACATGAACAAGTACAATAACTCGTGAATAAACTACGACACATTTGTGACATAATGAGCAACTGTGAAATATGATCTGTAGCCTATTTCACCAACATTGCAAAGTATACTTATCTAGCAAAGTATATACTTATCTAGCAAAGTATACTTTGAGGGATAAATTTTCAATTTAAAGATAAATTTATTAATTTTTATTATACTGAATTTATTACATTATCACAGCCTGTTTGGCTGTGATAATGTAATAAATTCAGTATAATAATTCTGTATATTTTGAATCATCAAATGTATGCAGTCGTTAGTTCTATATGAAATAATGCATTTCGGGGAAAATAAATGATTACTCCCTCAAAGTATACCTTGCTAGATAAGAATACTTTGCAATGTTGGTGAAATAGGCTACTGGGTTTATAAACGTTATTAGTATTTAACCCTTACAATGCTGAATTAATTTTCTCACTACAAACAGCACTTTACAATCAGTCCCAACGCACACGATTCTAAAATGATTGTAAAGTGCAGGTAATGCATGTTTTATTGAGAAAGACGACACATTAATAAACAGCAGACGGCAATGTCTATTTCCTGCATTCTAAGAGTTAACATTAATAACTTTTAACAGACTACATAATACACGACCTAAAGGTGTAAAATTATAAATGTACTAAACACGTGGCACTGTTCTGCTATAATATTGGGTTCGACGTTTGGAGCTTGTTCTCAAAAATCGTCCTGAACTAAAAATAGTAACAAATTCTGTAGATCAAGATGTGTCAGCTTGTAATGAGCCGTCACATCAAGATGTAAAGTATTTGTTAGTATTTTTCAGATTTTTAAAAACTTTCCTCCGACATCAGATTAATGAACTAGTCCAAAAATATGCATGAACCAGTCTAAACTGGTTATTTAGGGGTGAAAGGGTTGATCCTGTACAAAGCCCTTCCTAAACAATATGTGACTGGTGAAATGGGGCTGATGGATTTGGCAACCAGTGTAGATCCAGATCAGCCTGTGCATACGCAGTCTGATCAGGATCTGCACTGCTTGTCGTTCCATCAATGAAACACCCATCATGCTTCCAAGAAAGAATATACATGTAGATCGTTATCAGGCTACAGGAGTGTGCAATTTAATCAGGAGCTACACTGATCACAAATCCTATAACCCCATTATTCCAGTCACAGCCCTGTATATAGACAAGTGAGAACAGTTGGTCTGATCAGGATCTGCACTGTTCACCATTCCATCCATGAAACACCAGTCATTCTTCTACCAAGTGATATAGATCGTTACCAGGCTGCACGAGTGTGCTATTCGATCATGAGCTACAATGGTTATAGAACCCATAAGCCCCATTTCTCCAGTCACAGCCACATATAATGAGGGCTCATGGTCTAAACCCAGCAAACCACTTGGTTGGGAACATAACATTCGAGTACATGCTCAGAGCTCCAGTTAAGGTGCGTAATTTTATCAACTTTTGGGGGAATTTTGTTATTTTTCACCAAAAATGGCAAGTTGGGAGTGCTTTAGAATCGTCTCATTGAGACGATTCTAAAGAACTCCCAACTTGTCATTTTTGGTGAAGAACTAAGAAAATTCCTTGAATATTTGGTAACATCCAAGGGAGAAGACCCAAGCGAACCATAAAATAGCTTGTACAAGAGTTCTCCGGGTCATTTATATGAACATAAAATAATGTTGCCGATTCACACATTAAACATGCACGGGACACTTGGTCTAAATTACCATGAAAATGAGAACATGATCTGTATAGTATTATATGTTAATCAAATTATGTTCAATCATCAACATATTCAATTAAACATTGAAACATGTAGAACTAGTCAGCCTCAAGCAGGCATTCATTTTTCTAAAATTCCATAAAAGTTCAATGTTCTTTATCTAGGAGCTAAATAACAATGCTTTTTTAAAGAGAATAAAATATTGAGCGAAACATGGTGCTTGGCCCATGGTTACCAGGGGGCCGTTGCACTAAATTTTGTACGACTAAAATGTTCATAAGTGCAAAATTATGATAGTCTGTCAATTTCACATTAACAGTGTTTTCTTGTAAACAATTATTGGATTTACAGTTATTGAGCATAGGCTGCATATGCAACCTATGCTCAATAAATGTAAATCCATCAATTGAAATTTCCACACGATCTTACATTTGCACTTACAAACATTTTAGTCGTACAAAGTTTAGTGAAACGGACCCCAGCACTGTTGTTCTGATCTGTGCGCCCGTCGTTCAAAAACAGCAGATGACAATTCATTATATTTTCTTTTATTTCTCCCTGTAAAGATCATGAATATGTTTTGGAATTTCATTAGAATTGAGTCCAGCATAATTATGATTAAGCTAATCCCCTCGCAGGCAGCCTTGATAATAAAAGAAAAAATAAATAACATTTTTGCCTTACAAACAAGGTGAACACAATTCCTCAGTGACCTTGACCTTGGGCAGTCGGACGTGGGTCGTATACAAAACAAAGCACCATCCATAGACACACAGTGTGGCCATATATTATCAAAATCGGTGAAGCGGTTCAGGAGCTATTGAATAATGAAAGGTGTTACTAAAGTATGCACATACGTACATGGACCAACGCTATATCACCTCTTGCCTATCGGCGAGGGGACAATGAAATTCCAAGATATATTTACAGAGAGAAATTACAAAGCTAGCATGCAAAGAGTTGATGCAAATTCACAGTAAGGTTGGATTCATCATTCAGTGTGAATCCTGACAAGATGGATTCAGTGTTGCCATACGATTGCACACAATTCCGGACAGAACAGTTTGTATTTAAAACATGATAGTCTGTTATTACTTCCTGAGGGAATATTGTGATTGAAATTCTGGCTCCAAATAGTTATAATGAATCAGAGCTCCAGATAAGCTGTGTATTTGCTTAAATACCCAATTAAAATTGCCAAAAACCCAATTAAAATCGGAAGTAGCGATTTTGATACAAAAAGCAATACAAATTTTGTACCTTTATCATGCTGCAGAAAACAATAAACAGACCATAAATATAGCATATTTTTCTTATTTTCCATGAAAACACATCTTGGTATTTCATTAGAATTGTCTCCAAGGAGACAATTCTAATGAAATGCCAAGACATGTTTTCATTTCTAAGAAAACTATTCAATAATTACTGTCTGTTGATGTGTAAACAGTAGTGTTATTTTATTTTACCCAATTAAAATTTTGAAATACCCAATAGCTTCAGAAATGATGGAATGACAATACTCAATTACTAATTCCTTATCTGGAGCCCTGATGTATATTGTTAACCATAACAATTCTGTCTCACTTTCCCAACATGCAAACACCCAAAATTTTACCTGAAATATAGAATGTTCGGAAAGTGTGAACACACCGAATAAACATGGGTGCAATATATAAGTTAGTTTAGATAGGGAGTTTATTTCCCGCAAGGTGATTGTAAATCTGATAAAGAAGCTATAAATGTTCTCTGGGAAATAAATCCCACGTTTCAAAATCACCAATAATGATTTCATTTTGGCTGTGTTATAATACTTTAATATCATTTATGTAGTGGTTGCATTGTGTTTGTACCTGCCTGCTTCGTGTCTATCTATTGTAACAGTAGCATAAGGCCATATCACATTGTTTCTCTGTTAAGCATCCGCGTGCGGGTAGGTTTTGAGAGTGTTTCTTTAAAAAAACAAACACACTGTGTATGCTATTTAAAACGAATTACTGGTCAAGTAATAGAAAAACTGGTTGTGGACTTGTCCAAGGTTTAGAGCTGTTCATGAATTTACACTTAATAATAAATTTAATCAGTGTATTTTCTTCTTATTTGTGTTTCTAAGTTTGCTGGCGGAAATTAAAATTCATGTTAAAAACTTCCTCAACCCTTTGCACACAGCAAAGGGTTGAGGAAGTTTTTAACATAAATTTACCTTTGTGTTTTTTCAAGGCTTTGATTGTTTTTGCCAGATACGCTGGTAGGTTTTGAACACCTGGGTGGATGCTTAACAGAGAAAATGTCCTAACTGGTGTATAACTGCCACAATGAGCTGCGACCCTGTGTAATGCCCGTAACTGTTACAACTTGCTACGGCCCTTTGGCTGTATCTCCTTGAGCTTCATGGCCAGCCCCATGTTGCCCTGGATCTTCAGCTTGCCCTGGAAGAACGCCTGCAACACAAAACATATATGAGACACGCCATGTGATTTTGTACCTTCGGACATGTGCGCAATTTCATGAAATACGTTTACAAAATTTACAATATTTTCCGTAAATGGCGTTTAAAAGTTGACAAAATTTTCAGAGTACATGCGGAATTATATTCTGTATAATTCCGAATGTACTTTGAAAATTTTGTCAACTTTTGACTTTATTTATGAAAAATATTGTAAACTTTGTTTACCGGTAAACGTATTTAATGAAATTACGCAGATGTCCGAAAGTACAAAATCACATGGGGGGTCTCTCATATGTGGCTGTCACTGAATAAATGGTGCTTATGGGTTTTGGGGCCAGTGTAGCTCCTGATCAAATAGCACACTTTTGTAGTATGATAACAAGGTATATTTCTTGTTAGAAGCAGGATGGATGTTTCCTTGATGGAATGGCCAACAGTGCAGATCCTTATTAGACTGTGCGAATGCACAAACTGATCTGGATCTGAACTAGTCACAAATTCCAAAAGTGTCATGTCTCCTGTCACAGCCACATATAAGAGATATGTGATTTTGTACCCTAAAAGATTTTTCATGAAAAATGTCTACAGAAACTGCGATATTTTCTGGATATGACATTGAAAGTTGACAAAATGTTCATAGCAAATGCGAAACTTTATTATGAAAATCAGAAAGGTTTGCTAGCACCAAGCAAAATATTGAATATATTCACCATTATACAGCGAAGAATGTCTGTAAATGTACCAAATATGTTTGCCAATAATTTCACAAAAGTCACACAAATATAAAATATCCCATAACTGGGCAACACACTGTCAACCAAAGACTCCAATATTCACCACAGGTAACAAACTGTCAGTAAGTATGAAACAGCGTAGACTTGTAGCCGATTTCACCAACATTGCAAAGTATAATACTTTTCTAGCAAAGTATACTTTGAGGGGAGTAATCATTTATTTTTCCTGAAAGGCATTATTTCAGGACCGACCTGAATTGGCATGAAAAAATAAAGACCACTTAACATATGACTATATTTATTGTTATTTCCTACCACAATTTTATTTGGGAAGTGGAATATAAATGGCCGCAAGATCTTTCCTATAGAGATACAGTTGATAAGTGTATCAACAAGCCCATTACAAGAAAGATCGTCACGGGAATAAAATGAAAACGGTAACCATGAAAATTCATCAAGCCAAAGGACGGGCGTGCAGGTGTCCAATCGGCACCAGGTTAAGTACACAATAGGACAGTCCATCACATTGTACACTCAACCAGGTGCAGATCCAGCCCCTCGCTCCAGAGTACGCACGTGCTAGTGTTATACTTATACGAACTTAGTGACTACATGTGTTGGCGCGAATAAAGACCACACAACAAGCGCCAAATCATTAGACAACAACAACATACTGTACAATGTAGTCAGCCCGTAGTAATCACCATTCAAGGAACTTGAGCCGCCATATTATACTACAACGAGTCGGCTCAATTTAACTACTACTTTTCCTTGAATAATGATTATTAGAAAAAACTTCGCAGTATAAACAAACACGTAACCAAATACATAAGCTATGCACGTCTTTACACAAGCATTAAATGTTCCATATGTACCCACACGCCCGCCCGTTGGCTTTCTGAATTTTTCGCGACTTTCCCGTTGCGACGGAGTAATGGAAATAATGACTGCCTAGCCTAATTGTTCACCACCTGGCATGTGAAGTTCTGATCAATGGCAATAACAACACTGAATAACCATTACTGCAACAAGCGCCAAATCATAATGTAAATAATCACTGGATAAAAGAAAATTCACTGAACTGAAGTGTTTAATCATGCTCCCTATCAAGCACCGCCCCAATATTGTTAACTGATGTTGACCGTAGAGGCCCTCGCCAATGTTCCCAAGCCGGTATATGGGGCACAGTTGTCGTCACTCGCAACACAGGCCCCATTGTCCAAACACTGACACACTGGCCGATAGTCGGCGTCCACAGCGGGGAAAGCGAGTGGTCCTGATGGCGCCATTCCAGCCGAAATGTACATCGTCGCTTCAACTGCAATAAAAGGAAACCAAGCGGCAGCATCCACGGCACGACAGGTGCCTTGCCGCACTTGCTAACAAGTTGGACCCAGAGTTTCCGGTGTGAGACACCATCTATCGGAATCCACCTTGTTTGCCATAGGCTTATTGTTACGATGACCTTCGAGCTTGTATTGATCAGGGGTAGATATATACAAAGGCATAATGTCTTGTTATGAAAAACACATACTAGAGTGTGGGTACCGCAGCGAGCGCAGGTAAGAAAATTACAAGATCTAGTGGTTTTGCCAAACTTGTTATTGGATTATTACATCATACCCAAAACCAACAGGTATGTGAAAATATGTAGACCTCAGAATTCACAGACTGCGCTCTCCCCACGTACCACCATAGTTATATCATAGCTTGCACTACGTTGCTGAAAACATATATGGGAGTGGTGGGCGGGTTTCACTCCGATGAAGTAAAGGTTAGAAAGAGGTCGTGGTATGATCACGTGATACGTTTTAAAACCTATTGTGCAATGATAAAAACAGCATTATTCCAAATTTAATATCTACTGCGCATGTGTGACCTTGTCACGTGCTATCATGTCAGGGCCGCATGGATATCACGTGAAACACCTTTTCCATTGTGCATAACGATATAAACCGAGGTGTTCCCAACTTCCCATGCAGTCCTGTACTGAACCTTGGTGACCTTTTTGAACCAGGAAATGAACGTAAACAAAAAACAGGTCTGCCAAAATAATAGCGATTTATTTCCATATTGAAATAATCGGCATTATTTCAGGACCGACCTGAATTGGCATGAAAAAATAAAGACCACTTAACATATGACTATATTTATTGTTATTTCCTACCACAATTTTATTTGGGAAGTGGAATATAAATGGCCGCAAGATCTTTCCTATAGAGATACAGTTGATAAGTGTATCACAAGCCCATTACAAGAAAGATCGTCACGGGAATAAAATGAAAACGGTAACCATGAAAATTCATCAAGCCAAAGGACGGGCGTGCAGGTGTCCAATCGGCACCAGGTTAAGTACACAATAGGACAGTCCATCACATTGTACACTCAACCAGGTGCAGATCCAGCCCCTCGCTCCAGAGTACGCACGTGCTAGTGTTATACTTATACGAACTTAGTGACTACATGTGTTGGCGCGAATAAAGACCACACAACAAGCGCCAAATCATTAGACAACAACAACATACTGTACAATGTAGTCAGCCCGTAGTAATCACCATTCAAGGAAACTTGAGCCGCCATATTATACTACAACGAGTCGGCTCAATTTAACTACTACTTTTCCTTGAATAATGATTATTAGAAAAAACTTCGCAGTATAAACAAACACGTAACCAAATACATAAGCTATGCAGTCTTTACACAAGCATTAAATGTTCCATATGTGACCCACACGCCCGCCCGTTGGCTTTCTGAATTTTTCGCGCCACAAATTTATTTATAAATTCCCCCAAAAATTCAGATATGGGAAAGCAGATGAACTTTGAGTTTTTCTAAATAGATGTCCAGGCCCTCATTTGACAAAATGCACACCGTCCGGATCGAAATAATCCCGGGGTACGCAGGTTTATACCCAAGTCGAGCGCGTTACCCTTGGTAAGTAAACGCACTTGCTGCCTGCCATATAAATTTACACGGCGCATTTTGCGCACCTCAGCCCCCGACCACTGGGCCCTCTCAAGAATGTTAATCCATGTGCATGTTGCCTCCGGGAAAGCTGCATGCACATACTTAATTGTGCGCTTTATCACCCGAAAAAGCTTATACAGGGATGACGTTTGCAGATCATTTCCACCTAGGTGGAATATAACTAGCCGCGGGACGGGCTGAAATATCACCTTTAGTTGGAGATGGTGCACCAAGTCGCCCCACTTCAGGCCGCGGACGCCGTACCAGCCAAACACTCGCGTCAGTACCGAGGTTACCATGGTTCCTGGTGACGGCCCGTTTACCAGCCCAGTGGGGTATGGAGTCGCCCAGCACCCAGACGTCTGAATTAAAATATAAACAAGGCCGAAAAACCTGGACTTTAACGATCCTATTCAGTTATAAATATAGTAATAGCTATAACACAATATTCATGATTACTATTGATTAAACACATCTGTATATACCCATATACATGTAAAACTTAACTGTGATACAGAAATTAAGAAATCCAAGCTCCAAGTAATTGAATCCGGAACCCAGATCTCCCAATTCCACAATAAACCCACCCACGCACATATATATTTAAATGTAGCGACGCACGTGCATGATCTGATAGAAAACTTATCATTATTTGAAACCAGGCATCAATTTTGATGAACGAATGTAAGTTTTGTATGCCTTAGAGCGCCACCTTCCCAGTTTCATGATCACATCCCCAGACACACCAGCTGCCGCCAGCTGTGACGCTCTACCAATGCGAAAACTATGCGATCTGACCATTTGACCACGAAACTGCGACGCGCCAATGCATTTGGCTAAAACTGCACTAAACTGTGAACGTGACAACACCGAACGGTCCGCATGACAGAAAAATGGGCCATGGCCTACAGGACGTATTCTTTTGAAGTTATACATACTTTGTACGGACACATTGTGCTATCCTTCTCCCTCGCTAACTTAATGACTGTAGGAGAGCCATATTGCTTAGTTTTGTATGTTTTTAAGGAAACCGACAATGATCCGCATTCCTGATCAAAGGCAATATCCCCCACTTTTAGTGCACTACCTATCACTGTTCGGGACGGGCATACCAGTTCGCTGACCCGAAAAAGTCCAAAATATGCCAGCAAGAATGCTGCCTTAAACATGTTTGCTTCGTATTCACTGTAACATACCAGCGGCAGCAATCGACATATTTCCGACAACATTTTGGGCGTTATTGGCGCTCTATTATCGGTACGCATGCGTGATCTACGGCCACCCTCCAATATTTGCTGATTATGAAAACACCAGCTATGTTAAACCAATTGTGTAACTTGTGAAAATACGTTAAACCATGGACATATGTAGAAATTGTATTTGGTGCCAGGCCAGTTTCGAAACAGTAGGAAATAAACATAACCACCTGCTCAACAGATGCTGGCCAAAGTTGTGGTAACTTATATAGCCGGCGAAATTGCGTGAATACATTTACTGCTGTAGAATATGTTGTTGATGTGTTGGCTGCCCTGCTGGCACACAACAACCTTGCAGCTCGTCGCTGAAGGCAGTCCACAGATGGACCGGCAGACTGCATGGCTCCGGATCCGCCCCTGGTGCCCGCTCTCGGAATTTGCTGAGCTGCAAACGAGACAACGCATCACATATACCATATTACCCTGCTACATGAACTGCTTTTAACACCATGTTGCTGTGGAAACATAATATGGCAAGCCTGCGGACCAGAAACATGACTGTCTCCGATTTGGATGTCATGGTGTTCAAAATGTGCACCACCGCCATATTATCACAGTGGAACACAAGTTTCTTGTTCCGCAGTTGTTCGCCCATATATGAAGCGCGACTAAAATGGGAAAGAGCTCTAGCAGCGTGATGTCATTTGTCAGTCCCAACTCATGCCACCTATCAGGCCAGGCTGCATAGGTCCAATGCCCATCAAAGTATGCGCCGAAACCAAGACCATGTCCGGCTGCACTGTCGGTAAACAGCTGCGCATCTACATTTGACATCCAGTGACGTTCATGAAAAACGGAAATACCATTGTGATTGTCAAACAGTGTCAACCACATCCCTAGGTCCAGTCGGATACCCCTATTCAGCCGTAGGTGGTGGCGAGGATGAGTGAGACCACAAATGGCGTTTACTGCCCCGCTAGCATGACCCTAATCTTGTCAACTACTTCAGAAATTTTATCACTCGGGATACGCACGATCATTCGATCAGAGTCTAACTCCAAACCGAGAAACGTGAGAACTTCGGAGGGACCCTCCGTTTTCTCCGTTGCTATAGGAACGTTCAGTTCGTCTAGACACTTTTGGATAGTAGACATCGCGTCTCTACATGCGGTACCCGATCTATCGCCGCCGAAGAAATCATCTAAATAATGAATTAGTGAACTACCAGCAATCTTGCTTCGAATATAGGCTTCTAAAAATGTTGCAAATTTCTCAAATACACTACAGCTAATAGAGCAACCAAATGGTATACATTTGTCTACAAAATAGTACCCGTCGAACATAAAAACCCAGCAGCTGGAAATCCTCACACCTTACAGGTAATAACCGAAACGCGTTCCTGATATCGATCTTAAAGAGTTTACAGTGTCGACCCAAATCCTGCAGCATAAATACGGCCTCGTCAAAACTGGTATATTCGACTGAGCACAACTTTGGATCGATGAAGTCATTTACAGACCCCCCAGCTGGATGGGATAAATGGTGTATCATTCTAAATTCCCCCGGTGATTTCTTTGGTACTAGTCCTATGGGTGACACGCGCAAACCCGGAAGAGGTCTAGCTGGGAAAGGGCCAGCTACACGACCGGCTGCAATTTCCCTACCAATATTTTTACGAACAATGTCTGGATGATGAGCAACTGATTTTAAATTTTTGCTACAGTTGCTTCCCTTGGACCCTCGTAGTGCAACGAAAAACCATAACTAAACCCCTGGATTAAAAAATCTGCCAAACCCCTGTTGTAGTTAACAAGATGCAGCGCCCTGCATAACTCCTCTAGATCCACCGGTGACGTCGCTAAATTAGTAATGTCCGCATTAATAGGGAGAACGCCGACCATATCCCCTAGTAAAACGTCTACGACCCCAACTTTGCCCTCGACCACGCTGGAAACCACGTGATTGGCCTCGAAAAGAACCACCCTGTCTGACTTCGCCCGTGGCCGTGCTAGCGTGCTGGGGTTGTGGATTGGTCTCCAGACGTGGTGGGTGGGACAATTAGCTACTTTGTGAGGTAAACCACACCCCGAGCAAACATGTGGGAATCGACAGTGAGGCCAGTGACAAGTGCCAGTGTTAAATGCGTTGCACGAATAGGACCTCCCAGTCGTAGCCCCTGGCTGCTGCACATCGCGCACCTGCACACACCTCCACCATAACTCGTTGTGAATTGTGGACCAGGAAACGGGGTTGACTGCCTGTCGCATTCTGAATTGCTCATCATAATTTTTCCAGGCCAGACCCCCCTGCCTCGCTGCGCAATCCCGATATTATACATGTATTGCAGCAGTTCCGCTGCCTTGTCGTTATGGACGGAGATGTATATGGACATAAAAATTATAAAAGCATTTGTCCAACCCTCAATAGTTTTAATAGTGTCCTTGCACTCCTTGGGCCTTGATTCGATTACCCCCTCAGCGGTCAATCGCAAGGTACCCCCCGTGCACAAATCGTTCAGTTCCATGGCACCTTTCAAAAGCAGTGCCAGGTTCGTATAATCACCCCAGCATATGCTTCTACACAACGCCTCCGGTACATGTACCGATATACTGTCAGAGGCGCAGCGCATCGCCTGAATGTGGGTGGACATGTTGGAGGGCGAGGAAAATATATCGGCACCCGGCGAACTGTCCAGGTGAATTGGTTCATTCACGCTAGATTGTGTAGCGAGCTGTGGATTGGGACCTGGGAAATTCACCGTGCCAGTTGACGTAGCAAAACCCTGAACAGGATGGGATATAATAGAGGGGGTACATGTTTGCAAATCAGTATTGGCCGGGACGTCCACAATATTTGCTTCACGCAAAATTTGTAAAAAATCAATTGTTTTACCCGATGTATCTTCCTCCGTATCGGATAAATCAACTGTCCGTGGCGCTTTACTGGCGGTCTTCCTCGCCGATGACGCTGATCGCTTCTGCCCCCGTCCTCTGCCCGGCATTATTTCGATCGATGGCTTAATACACAGATTATGTAAGATTATATTATCGAAAAATTGCGAGCTCGATTTTTCTGCTTTCACTCCGATGAAGTAAAGGTTAGAAAGAGGTCGTGGTATGATCACGTGATACGTTTTAACCTATTGTGCAATGATAAAAACAGCATTATTCCAAATTTAATATCTACTGCGCATGTGTGACCTTGTCACGTGCTATCATGTCAGGGCCGCATGGATATCACGTGAAACACCTTTTCCATTGTGCATAACGATATAAACCGAGGTGTTCCCAACTTCCCATGCAGTCCTGTACTGAACCTTGGTGACCTTTTTGAACCAGGAAATGAACGTAAACAAAAAACAGGTCTGCCAAAATAATAGCGATTTATTTCCATATTGAAATAATCGGCATTATTTCATATAGAACTAACGACTGCATATATTTGATGATTAAAAGTATGTAGACTTATTATACTGAATGTATTACATTATCACAGCCAAAATGGCTGTGATAATGTAATAAATTGAGTATAATAAAAATTTATAAATTTATCCTAAAATTGAACATTTATCCCTCAAAGTATACTTTGCTAGAAAAGTATACTTTGCAATGTTGATGAAATCGGCTACTGGTTCAGGATGCATACACAAGTGTTTAGTCATGCATAATGAAGCTACCTATAAACTACTGACTCACTGATTGATTATGGTTCTACAATAGTTGCAAACTGAAGGAGAAATACTGTACCGTTTGTGGGTTGAGCTTTCCTGTCATCAGGTTAACCATGTCGTTGTCAGACATTATAATTGTCACGTCTCCCTTCGCTGCAAATACAACCGGTATATTGTTAGTTACACGACACTCAAATAAAAGGATTGTGGGCATTTCAAAGTCCATCCTCCATAATATTTCAGCAGCAATGCTTCAGATATACAGTGGAACCTCTCTAAACCGGACACCAAAAAAACATGTGTGATATTATTTTTTATGAGTTTTTTGGTCATTTATCTCAGGTGATGTGTGTGTGTATTGTTGTTTAACGGCCTATCAACAGCTAAGGTCATGTAAGGCCGGGCAAACAGGTTCGATCCCGTTTTAACCTGCTGCATTGGGGGGAAAATCCCAAAATCAGAACGGAATATTTACATCGACATACAACATATTCAGCCCTGAAATTAGAATAACCTGACCTGGTGCCAGGTCCATACAGCACCAAAGTCACTTGGCCCCTTCCCCTATTTAAAAGTAATACCGGTAGGATTACTCTTATAAGGGGTATAACCAGATTCAACTGTCACATACAAAATGCCAAAGACGTATGTGAGGGCAAAACCAGGTCTCCAGTCAGGATTCCGGTAAGGATGAACCCCGATCGTTAAATTACCCATCGCGTGCTCCCACCTGCCACCCACTATCTCAGGTGATAATGTCAGTCGCATAGCACATAATTATGGTTCAGAATGATCAAATGCCTGATTTACAGTGAAACCTCTCTAGGTGTCCCAGGGTGTCCGGTTTAGAGGGGTTTCGCTGTACAGAACATTGTTGATGGCATCATCTCAAAATACATATGATACACGCCATGTGATTTTGTACCTTCGGACATCTGCGTAATTTATTAAATATGTTTACAAAATTTACAATATTTTCCGTAATTGGCATCGAAAGTTGACAATATTTTCAGGGTACATACATGCGGAATATAATTCATAATTCTACACGTACTCTGAATATTTTGTCAACTTATGACTTTGTTTATGAAAAATATTGTAAATTTCGTAAACGTATTTAATGAAATTACACAGATGTCCGAAGGTACAAAATCACATGGCGTGTCTCAATTATATCTTAACCCCTTCACCCCTAGCACCGATCTAAAAAACACCTTTTTTCCACTTTCATTCATGATTCACGTACTATCAGATTATGTCTTCCGCAATCCCGAAATAGGTTGAATGACGTCATACAGTTTAGATTTAGCCAATCAGAGATGTTCTTTACATAGACGCTTCCGGTTGTATTATGGAAGATGGTGCATTGACCCAGTTCCAGATAATGAACGAAATAAGACAAAAAAGTGTTTTTTAGATCGCGAACGATCACAATTGGACGAACTTTGTATGGTTGGAGTCTCTAATGTATATGATCATGGTGTACGACTTTAGTTTGAGCTGGCGATCAGCTATCGGCCAAATATGACCGATAATCCAGCCGGACGGCCTCCGATTCTGTGTGAGATTCTTTCGTACACGCAACTTTCGCTTTGGACGGGGTAATCAAAACGCGAATAACTCAATAAATACTTGAAACAGCGATTTGAAGTGAGTATATTCACACACCTAATACCTTTATCGATTGCCAGAGACATATTTCATACATTTAATCGATGTTTATTGTGTTTGTGCGAGCCGGAAAAAAGAGGGCTCTTTCTATAATAGCGCTATTTATGCTCACCTTGAATTAACGTTATGTACTGTACGAGACCAAGTGGGTGGGGTAATGGGATTTTTTTTAATAGGCATTTTTTTGGTGTCATAGGTCCGAGTCTTCCACCTGTGTTCTGTAATTGCCAGAGAGAACCCGACAATGTACAGGTATGAAGGTGGGATAACTGACATTAGAGCATGGATGTCTGCCTATATGGTTGTTAACCCTTTCACCCCTAAGTAACTGGAATTAATTTTGATATGTTAATTTTGCAGTCAAGCCAATCGTCACAATATGATTCTCAGACTAGTCTATTTATGAAAACGGGGCGTTTTTGTTCTCAAAAATATGAAAATTACTCGCAAAAACTGCAGATTCTGACGAGACGGCTCGTCATGAGCCGCTTATCTGGATCTACACTTTTTGCCAATACCACTATACAGGCCTGTGGTGTTGAAAGGGTTAATCTAAATGAATATAGTTTCCAGATCTACTCAGACAAACAAATGGTGCTCTATTCAAAGTACTGCTTATACAGCCCTACCTGGGCCCCCGAATGACACGGCTCCATCGCCGTTCTTGGCGTCAACAATCCAGATTCCCTCATTTCCGTCCGCTCCCTTCACTTTGAAACAGAACACTCCCTTCATCTTCTTCACAATGTTCGCTCCGTCCTGTGGGGATAGGAAAGGGGGAACAACTCAATAAATGGGGATATTTGTTTTGGTATCACTCTGGATCATTCTGCACATTGTGTTGTGTAAATGTATCACTGCACAGATCCATATATATTATGAAATCCCACGGCTGTAGATACCACCACGGCAGGGCTTCTTATTAAATAGGGAACAAATGATAAAAAATAAAGCAAATTTAAAAATTCACTTATGTCAGCTGCAAAAAGCTTTTTGCAGCTCAACTAAGTAAATTGTCAACTTTATTACAGTATTGTCAATACTTAATTTGAAGATCAATGCGTATTTTCACATTGCTGCAAGTATTTTGTACTCCCACTTTTGATAATCAATGCGCATTGTGCTAAAATAAGTCCGTAAAATACGCCAATACACACCTTATCTGGAGCTCTGAATTTATTTACTTATCTACACAACACACAAACATACCTTTGCTAAAGTTGCCTTGATTTCCTCGAATATTGCTGCGGACTTGAACTTGGAGCCGGCCGTGTTAGTGGCTGGAGCCTTCGCGGCGGGCTTAGCCCCTTCCGGGGGTTTCAGGTCCTTGAGCTTCATGGCGAGCCCCATGTTGCCCTGGATCTTCAGTTTGCCCTGGAAGAAGGCCGTCTGTGGGTTCAATTTGCCGCTCATCAGCAGGGGCAGGTCACTGTCGCTCATGATTATCGTCACGTCGCCCTTCACTGCAGGTTACAAAGTGTAATAATACAGACTACATCGAGATTTAATTTTAAGCTGATTTCTAGGAATATACCATAAAAGAAATAATTCTTCCTGTAAACCCACAGATCGTTTATATAATCATATAGATGACATTTCCAGTCTGACATGATAATTTGCATAAATTGTCCATTTTGAAACATTATATCTGTCAAAAGTCACAGTTGTGTAAGATACATTGTTTAAAATACATGATTTTTGAAAATGCTAAAAATAAATGCTGTAAATGCTATAAACAAGAATTCCGCGGAATCAAATGTCTCGCCTTGTCCCGCCGCCTTGACCTCGAGCCTGGGCCAGAAAGCAATTTTCACTGGCCCGAACATATTATACAATTATTGACTAGTGAGCCATAGAATATCAGATTGTATTCTATGGCTCACTAGTCAATAATTGTTTTAGTATATGATAATAGTCGGTATATAGCACTTACGATCTTATGCTACTAGACAACAAGAAACGAGGCAAAGCCACGAAGGCCAGGTTTTTTCCAAGCATAGACACTTGGATAACATAATTATACCCACTTTTTGTAAACTAGATGGCCGTGGCCTGCATGTCGCGCCTTGGGGCAAGGCATGGACACTACAAAAATAGATATAGTAGATGGAAAAACTTTAACGAAAAAACTTTAACCAGACACACGGACGGACGGACGTATGCCAAAATGCCGACAATATCGCGCTTTCCGCAAGTGGGTGCGACAATGATGATAAACACCCATGTGAAGTATCAAGGTAATGGGTGAAGCAGTTGCAGAGATATAGTACACGAAAAAACTTTAACAAAAAAATTCAAAGTAATTTGACCTTGACATTGGGCACAGGGGCCGCACGGTTGGGGGTTAGAATGAAAATATGGATGATGATAAACACCCATGTGAAGTTTCAAAGTAATGGGCGAAGCAGTTGCTTTCGCCAATCCAATAGCCTGGATTTTTTTTCAAAAAACCGGGCTAAAAATGGAAAAAGAATTTGAAAAAAAAAAAAGAAACGAGGCCACTTTTTGTAGACTAGATGGCCGTGGCCTGCATGTCGCGCCTTGGGGCGAGGCATGGACAGTAAAAAAAAAAAGAGAAAAAGTAGATGGAAAAACTTTAACCGGACACACGGACGGACGGACGGACGGACGGACGTATGCCAGAATGCCGATTATATCGCGCTTTCCGCAAGCGGGCGCGACAATGATGATAAACACCCATGTGAAGTATCAAGGTAATGGGTGCAGCAGTTGCAGAGATATAGTACACAAAAAAATCAAAGTAATTTGACCTTGACATTGGGCACAGGGGCCGCACAGTTGGGGGGTAGAATGAAAATATGGATGATGATAAACACCCATGTAAAGTTTAAAGGTAATGAGCGAAGCAGTTGCAGAGATATAGTATAACAAAAAACTTTAACCAAATAACTTTAACCAGACGTACGTTAAAAAGTTAACGTTGAAAATGGCTAAATCAATTACGTATAAATAATAGGTGAAGGTAAAAAAAATGGTCACATGTTGGATAGTTGTATGTGGTGGGCACCCCTTGGTTATGAAGCTGTGAAAGTTTGGTGGTACTAGGTTGTACAGTACCAAAGAAATGGACTTAAACACGAAAACTTAACATTGTAAACGCGAAAAGTTAACATTGACTGCGCGGAAAAAATGGGTCAAGTTCAAAAAGGTAACATGTTGGATAGTGATATGTGGTGGGCACCCCTTGGTTATGAAGCTGTGAAAGTTTGTTGGTCCTATGTGTTACAGTAACAAAGAAATGGACTGAAACACGAAAACTTAACATTGATTGTGGACGCTGCCCGCCCGCCTGGCTTTCGTCAATCCAATAGCGTGGATTTTTTCCCAAAAAAAAACCTGGCTAAAAATGGAAAAAAGTTTAAAAAAAAAAGAGTTTAAAATGATTTTTTTTCCAAAAAAACCTGGCTAAAAATGGAAAAAAAAGTTTAAAAAAAAAAAGTTTAAAAATTAACAAAAAAATAATGCTCGCTACTGGAGCCCAGAATTTTTATAATAGTCCTATATGTATCTACATATCATATCTGCACAGGTCCACATATTGCCACAATATTGTCAACACAGTTTACGGAAATGTAATACCCAGGTATAATAATTTACCTGTATAAAGTACCTGTAATAATTTAGCTGGACATTTAGTGGTGAAGCTGGAAATTTGCACATGCTTGCACATGCAGAAGTGTTCAACTGGAGAAGGCTATTGTTCTCTCTACAGGTAAGGTGTACAGAGCACACGAGAAAACGGGTCTTCATGCATTAATGTTTGTAGCATAGAAAGAAATGGAGTTTGACCTTGACCCTGGAGCCCGGATTATTTTTTAATAGTCCTATATTCATCTACATATCATAGTAAAGGTATGTATAAAGTTTGATGACTGTAGCTGATAAGGTGTTGAAGTAATGACCATAACACGAAAACTTAACATTGAATGATGACGACGACGACGACTCCGGAAAAGCAAAATCTATGTCTCGCTTTCCGCTTCGCGGGCGAGACAATAAACCACGTGTCTCATGAAATGTCAAACAAATATTGAAAATACATAATAAATTAAATAGCTGATTGCAATACTGAATTCAACATTGTAAGAGGAAAACACATGTATAACACAAAACAATATTAGCCGACTTACATGTGAAGTAGAGGGGTTACTGTGGTCTATTCTATAATAGCTTGCTCTGGGAATCATTTTATGTTGCACAATAAGCGTTCAAGCTACCAATAAACTGGCGTGTACCTGGACCTCCAAAGGTGACAGATCCGTTGCCGTTCTTGGCGTCAACAATCCAGATTCCCTCGTTGCCGTCCGACCCCTTCACTTTGAAACAGAACACTCCCTTCATCTTCTTCACAAGGTTTGCTCCGTCCTGTAGAGACACGAGTGATTGATTGGTCATGGTTTAGCCCTTTCAAAATTATAGACATTCAATTAATTTCAATCATTGCAAACCGTGTCGATCATTCTGACGCAGCTCATAACAAGCCGTCTCATCAGGATCTGCAGCATTTGCATACAGCTTGTGAAATGTTACAAGATTATCAGTTTTCTAATGGAATAGTCTGAAAATTTAATTAAGATCGAAAAGTCCATTCTAATTACATAACATCTGAAATGTTGATTAAATAATGCCAATTATAGTTGGAATGGAACTATCGACTATTTATCACATGCACCAGTGTTCACGTGGGCCACAATCTGACAAAACCAGACTTATCAAGTCTGCGACCAGTGTAGCCCCAGATCAGCCTGTGCGGATGCACAGGCTGATCTGGGGATACACTGTTTGCCATTTGGTTAGCAAACCGTCAATGATGAATCCAGCGTACAGACAGATCACACCTACTCTAGTAGAGAATGCAGCAGTCCTGGCTATGGCAGATGGTTATTGACCACGCCCGATACATGTGCGATGTAGAGGACGGCCATACCTGATCAATAGCAGCCTGGATGGCCGTGAACACAGCGTTGCTTTGGAAACTCTCCGGTGACAATGAGCTGGCTGCCATTGCCTGGATCCGGCCGCTGAAAACATGGGACAGAAACAACTCAATCTGCACATTCACCAGAGCTGGGGCCCGTATCACTAAACTTTGTATGGTAAAAATGTTCGTACAATCCTTTTTATATTGTTACATAGAAAATTAAGTAATTCACTAATGCTGCCATTTACTACCTACATGTAAGAGGCATTATGAACAAATTCACCAAAGGTTTCAAAAATCGGCTGTTCAGTGGTTTCACTGTCATTTAGGTGATAGTGAATGGGTTTAACTAGGTTTGAGCGAGGTTTGAACCCACAGCTTCTGGATTGGAAGTCGGGTGTTCTAACCCATAGGTCACAACCCATCCATGTGTATGAGAAACTAGCAGCATTTTCTTTGTATTTTTTATCACATTGAGAGAAGTGAAAGTGAATGGGTTTAACGCCCCAGCAACAGATTAGGTCATATAGAGACGGGACCACAGTTTAAAGTCTCATCCGACAGACCAGTACGATGGAAATACTATGAAAGTATTTTTGATGCCGCTAAGGCGAGGTTTGAACCCAGGATTGGAAGTCAGGCGTTCCAACCCCTAGGCCACAACATACCACTGCACATGTACCTCTGGAATTACCATATAAACATCAGCAGTAAAACACAGTGTATTTGCACGTTCAAGGCGTAACGGCTCTAAATATTCACTATTGGCACTGCCATGTTAATGTTTAGACAAGTGAGTTAATAGTGAGAACATGTGCATTATGTTTTACAATTGAATAATACTGACAAATAATGTAGATCCTGTTGAGACGGCTCCTTAGGAGCCGGCTCATCTGGATCTACAGTGTTTGTGAATATTGGTGCAAACAGTGTAGATCTGGGAGAGCCGCCTCGCGACAAGGATCTGTACTTTTTGCAAGTAATATTTATTTTTTTTAGAAAATCCCTTTACAATTTTGCGACGATTGGATTGGTCGGTTAACATGGGAAAATCCATTCCAGTTACTTAGGGTCGAAAGGGTTAATGTAATTACACATACGCAGCTTTCTGTGGGAAGCCCAGTTTGTATACGGCAACGACGGCCGCCCCACCGAGGCCAATGTTGTGCTGTAGAGCTACCTTGGCACCATCCACTTGCCGCTTGTTGGCCATCCCTCGTAGTTGCCAGGATAACTCTGCACACTGCGCTAGACCTGTAGGTACATTGATTGATTGGTGTTTAACAGCATATCTACAGCTTAGGTCATTTAAAGCCGGACCTGTAGGTACGAGGTATTTGACATACGTATTACCATATTCAAACACAAAGGACCATTGATTAGGGTAAATCTACAATATTACTATAATAATTATTATAACAAGGGTGAAGGCTGATTTGGGGTTACCCTTGTCCCAATGGCTGTAGACACAGGACTCAGTGGTTTTAAGTAATGAGTTGGTGCATATTCACTTGATTGTTATTGTGTTTGTAACCACTGTAGCCCAGGATCAACCTGCATCATAATGCAAGAGTGAGCCAGCTGATCAGGAACGACACTAGTTCAAGTCAATAAGCTAGACTGTCAAATGCAAGTTAGGTTTGATGTTAAAAGTGACGCAATTTGTCTGACTTGATGTCACATTGCTTAGTTTGATGACAATGTCTGCCAATTCTAATGTTGATGATCTTCCAGAAGTCGTTTAATATAATGGCTAAAATAGTTCACGCCATCAGTGAAAATAATAGCCAAATATGTCGTGAAATTTCATTAGACTTCCATTGTAACGATGCAATTCCAATGAAATTCCACGACAATATTCATAGTTTTCTGAGAGCAATAAGAAAAAAATATTAATGAAATGTCATCTGCTGCTATATTTGAATATAATTGAATTGAATGGTGCTTAATGGCCCTGCTATATTTGAACTATTTTTAGCCATTATTTTCCCAGCATGCAAAGAGTTAAAGGGAAGTCAGTAATGGTGTACCTGTGGCACCGAGTGGATGGCCTTTAGAGATGAGCCCACCGCTGGGGTTGATGACGTACTTGCCGCCGTACGTGTTGTCCCCTCTGTCCACCATTGTCGCGGCCTTCCCTGCACATAGATACAATACCAGGCTCGTGGCTTCGGAGAATGAAATGTTATGGTACTTAACGGCCCACAAAAACAAGAGTATCATTTAGGGCCAAGGCTTCGTAGAAAGGTTATCAGGAGTGGTTAATAAGTATTTAGAAACTATGAGGCTCACTGATGAATTCCAACTGTTTCCATGCCAGCCCTGATAAACTAGATGTTATGACACTAGATTGGTACAGTGGAACCTCTCTAAACCGGGCACCCTGGGTGTCCGGTTTAGAGAGGTTCCACTTTAAAACACAGATGACTACTTCAAGACACACGTGGATGCTTTGCGATCATGAATAGACATTATCATTGGAGGTAAATAGCAATGAAAGATATCAAAATTAAGTACAACTAACATGTTTCTGTGTCCGGTTTAGAAAGGTTCCACTGTACTATATTTATCAATTTAGATTTTTCTTTTTATTCCAATAATGCAGATCAAAATACTGAATACCGGGTTCAAAATAAAGTTTATTAGGCATGGTGAGTGAGTGTGCAGAATTTATGAGGCTCACACTGGCAAATGAGATGTCACGAACCAACATGTAACCCGACACTGTATTTAACAGGTAATGTATTATGTAATAGAATAAGAAAGTAGAATATTATTTTTATTAAAAATAATGCAGAACAAAATTGTGCAAATGTTCATGAAGTGTTTGCCATTGGACTGTGCGTGCTGTGCTCATCATTCCAATGACCAGCCAAGTTAATTTCTGATATTAATATTTACAGTTTGACAAATCCATTAATTAATTCACGAGAGGCCGGATACAAATACAGTAGTATCAAACCTCGGAGAATTGTTTTCTATATTTTTCTAGTGGTGGAAAAAATGGGGTTTTACATTGGTGCAACAATGTAGTCAGATAAAGATGGAATACATAATTGGGAGTAAATCGGTGAATGGAAGGAAATGCACATAAATGAAATCCGGACAGACTAATGGACGGACATACATATCAATTCCTATAAATATTCTTGTACATGTATATATCCCAATAATGTGGTTTCCGTGCACAATAGGTACCTCCATCTGGTGTAGACGTATCAATCACACATGTAGTCATTATTTTCAATGTGGATCTGAATACAGTGTTTGTAAATATGAAGATAATTAGGTGTAGTTTTACTCACCCTCTGGACAGAGACCAAGAGCTTCATACGTGATGAGTTCATTGCATGAGAAACAGTCATGTAGCTCGACCACCTGCACCTGATCTGGCCTGATACCTGTGGTAATTAGATAAGTCAGTGAGAAAGAACCAGGGGGCCGTTTCACTAAACTTCCTACGACTAAAATGTTCGTAAGTGCAAAATTATGTTAGTCTGTAAATTTCACATTAACAATGTTTTCTTGTAAATAATTATTGGATTTACATTTATTGAGCATAGCCTATGCTCAATAAAAGTAAATCCATAAATTGAAATTTACAGACGATCTTAAATTTGCACTTACGAACATTTTAGTCGTAGGAAGTTTAGTGAAACGGGCCCCTGAAGGCCCGTTACATTGAACTTCGTACGACTAAATGTTCGTAAGTGCAAATTTACGATCGTCTGGAAATTTCAATTGACAGATTTACATATATTGAGCATAGGCTATGCTCAATGAAGGTAAATCCAATAATTGGTTAAAAGGTAAATTTGAAATGTGAAATTTACAGACTATCATTAGTTTGCACTTACAAACATTTTAGTCATACGAAGTTTAGTGAAACAGCGCCGAGATGAGAGAGGATTGACTGAATACTCACAGTGTGGGCTACGATGGTAAATTTCTATGACCATGACCTTGACCTTGACCTTGACATACAGTTGGATTATAGGGAAATATGAAAATTGCCAGTGAACAGAAACAGAATTATAATGAATTAATCTCAATGTTAAGTTTGGTCAATGCACTATGTCTGTGACCTTGACCTTGGGAATCATATACATGGAAGACCGAGAATTTGTCACAGCATGACCATTAGATGAATACATAGTGGAAATATCAAGCCCTATGAAGGAAACAAAAATTGTTAAATTTTTGCGACACTTATGTTTTCAGAACACATTAAGCCTGTGACCTTGACCTTGGGGTTAGCAGAGGCAGAGGGTTACACTTGACATTTGGATTTATCACAGCATAATAGAGACACGAGTAATACATATCATAGTTCTGTGAAATTTTAAGATTGTTTTTGCATTGTAAAGTTTTGTGAATGCCCCTAAGTATGTGTCCTTGACCTTGGGGTCAGCGGAAGATGGAGTGGGACTACATATACAGGTGAGAAACAATGGCGTGGTTCCACATCGTATAACAGATTTGATCATATACATGGGAAATTTAGGCATCCTGTGCCAGACTTCTGATAGTTGTATATCTGGCTTGTATCTAAGAATAAAATATATACTGTTTATTTAAACAGGTGAACTGGTTATCATGAAATAATGCACAAATAATTGGGTCCTTACACTAAACAAATGAGTGAGTGTAGCCAACCAGGTTTGTTTAGCTGTAAGACGCAATCGATAGGGCACTGTGTCAAGATAATCAGTTTCTTACATTTCACACATGATTCTTCATAAAATCAAATATGGCCAAGAGTTATTATGCAAATTCATTTCTGGAGGCAGGACACAGTGACTGGAACTGTCTCGCGATTCAGAGTGTGTCGGAGAACATGATTTGAAGGAAACACGTCACTGCAACGTTCCCAACGTCACTTCTCCATGTATGGTAAACACGAGAGTAGTGTAAACTACTGCTACTAAGTGGTGTAATTCACCGTTAGATTTCTGTAACCTACTGACTGAAATGTATGAAATTTCACTAAATCAATTGCATCAAAATATCAAGCAAATTGTGATTTTGCAAGCAAGCAACAAAATGGTTTCATTCGGTGCTATGCATTAATACCACATTACCTGCTTTAGCATAAGCTTTATCTGCCGCTTTCTTGGTCATGTCGAAGCCGACCATCTTTATGCAGCTTTTCTCATCGAAGGTGCTCGGCACATCTGTGGCCATTTCCATGGATAAGATTTCAACCGCCTGTCCTTCTAGGTTGTTCTTGTGGACAAACTCTTCACTGCACAGTATAGCAGCACCAGACCCGTCCGACGTGGGACTGAAAGTGTTATAGATAATACATGTACCTTAGTGTCCGGTGATATCAACTTTATCACGCAAGGCTAGGAAACATGTAGGAATTCCGAGCTTGCCTCGGAATTCCTACTGTTTCCAAGCCGAGAGCGATAAACTTCAGTATTGTGCCTAGGCCTCAGATCTAAATTTGTTGGTCCTTTCCCCATTATATGCTCATATGTTAAGAGACATGGACAGTTTGAGGTGGAAACACTGTCAGGGCCTACACTGTTCATTCCTGCATGTTTATTGCAAAAGAATGCTCTACAACTAGATTCTCAACCCATCCCCATAATTATTTGAAATCAGTAAGATATGGATACGTGATGCCATATGTGCATTTATAAGTCCGGACACATACTCCCTATATAGAGGATCTTACACGAGTCATGATCTATAAAAACGATATTTATTAAAAACATGTTTACTGATTTTATAAGAAACAATGCTATGCCAAGTTTTTATTAGTATATCGGTCAAAAATCATACTAACTAAATATATGTTAGATCCTATTTCCTACAGAAGCACAGCATCATGCATTGAAGTTGTACTGATAGCCCAACATGTTTCCTGTAGTGCTCTCATTTGCATATTTATAAAACCAGTGTATTATGATTGTTAATACACTGTGCTATTACTGTGGAAACACCTATGTTATGCAATAAATCTGTGTATATTCAGAGCTCCAGTTAAGGTGCGTAATTCGACCAACTTGGTGTGAAATTCTGTTATTTCTTCATCAAAAATGGCAAGTTGGGAGTCCTTTAGAATCGTCTTTTTTATGGAGAAATAAGAAATTTACCTCCAAATTACGCACCTTAACTGGAGCTCTGATATTGCATACCAGCACTGGAGAGGCTCATGTACAGTGGGTGGCTGGACACGTAGACATGCACAATGATTACGGTAGAACACTTTGTCATCATATACTGTGTTCCCATGCTTCAAATCAGGCTGTTTGATTAGTTGAGACTGAGCTGTGCTCAGTCTCAACCAATCAAACTGCCTGGTTTCAAGTGTCTGTTACATGCTACATCTGCCAATGCATTTTGGCTATGGATATGTGAGTGAAGCCTGTGAGTGCCTGTATGAATAGCGGCACATACACCCCCAATATGTCTATAGTGCGTACCAGCACTGGAGCTTGGTGAGGGGGTCGTGTACGGTGGGCGACTTCAGGATCTCCTCCAGTGAGTAGTAGTCCTGGAACTGAGAGTACCTGAAACACAACAACATGTGTAATAATCATTTCTGTGTTTGTTAGTTTGTTTATTGGTGTTTAATGGCCTATCAACAGCTAAGGTCATTCAAAAATATGCTTGGAAAGTTTAAAAATCACAAGGCAGTGGAGCGAGGAACTGCCCGTACCTGCCACACAACCAGAGTCGTAGTCCTGCCCCAGAGTTCATAATACTTTCTGGGCTGTTTCTATGTCCCCATGCTCAAAATCAGAAAGTTTGATTGGTCAAGACTGAGCTTGGCCAATCAAACTGCCTAAATCCAAGAACAAATATTAAGAACATGATTGAAATGTATTTACTATTATAATCAAAAACCCTGGAACTTGGTGTATCTGCATAGAAGCAGACGAGTAGTCCTGCACTTTTTGAGCAGTTTCACAGTTCTAAATCAGGAAGTTTCATTGGTCGAGGCTGAGCTGTGTTCAGTCTCGGCCAATGAAATTGCCTGATTTTGAGTAAAAATTACAAGAGGTTTTATAATCACATGCCCTAAAATATCGACGTATGGACGAAAGTACGGAACCACAAGAGCAACACAATATGCCCCCCATGCTATCGCATAGGGGGCATAAAACGGTGCCTGGTTAAAACCAGTCTGTGAACCTGTATTGGGAAATTGCAAGATCCCGTACATCACTCCAAAGGTAACATAGATGATACCCTGATAGTTGACCATTATGACAATCAGGGATAATGCTGTACATTCTCGACATTAGAAGCCACCCTGCACAATTGCAACCGAGATGTAATAAAGGCATTGCTGGCATTCATACTAAAATCAAACAGTTTCACTGTTTGTTAGACTCGAAGTTGGAAAATTAACCCCTTAATTTCTAGGGAGACTGACAGTCTTATAATGCCAGGCACATTGATACTGACTGTTGAATCATGTAGATGGACATCTTCATTTCATTACAACCAGTGAAAAGGCATCCGAACCCACAACAGCATTCGTCCATTTCTATAACGGCAGATCACAGTGGATGATACTTACGGATTATTCATGGAATGTTTGTGATTTTTCCAGGCAATTTTGGCAAAATGTTCTTGTGTGGTTCCTGAAACAAATCATAGTACTGAAAGTACTGGAAACAGATTATATGTGGCTGTGATGGGAGAAATGAATGGGGCTTATGGGTATTGTGACCAGTGCAGATACAGATCAGCCTGTGCATCCGCACAGTCTGATCAGTATCTCAACTGTTTGCCACACCGAACTACGACCAGCGGCCATTCATCCATTAATTCCCACGCGACATTTTTGTATGTGAACAGCGGCCACGTCACGTTTTTGTCAGCAAAAAAAGTTCACAATCTGGCCGCTATCATTTGAATTCTCTTTAGAAAACATTTACCTTACCCGTATCGGTCAGTGTCATTTTGGCGACATTAAAAGTTTTCCATGAAAAATATTGCATGACACCATTAACGGTAATTCCCGATATGTATTATGTGTATTCCAATATGCATAATGCAATTCCACGTAAGTGATAAAACTCCATCATTAGTTAGCAAACTGTGTTTAGACGATGCTGATTCGTCTAAAGTGGCAAGCCTAAGTCAGCTGGCCGACATCAAACACACCGCGTTGTAAAGTTTTACCACATGTAAATTTCATCCCGCGGGGCACAAAGCCATATCAAAGATCAATACATGCAGTTGCTGACGTCAGTCTCGTATTCGTCACTAGACTGGTACCCTGCCTGGTGCGCGCCTAGCGAAACAATACTACAATGAAACAAGTCTAAATTGACACGGCAAACATGTTTATGTGAATTGGGTCTCTATCTCTGACATATCCTGGCGTATTGCATTAGTGGCCACACCAGGTGGTGGATTCACGTAGTCTGCCCATGGTCCGCCAATCTCTAATTAAAAACATCAATAATTACATGTACGTCAGCGGACAATGTGAATTTCGTCACAGGCTGCTTAAATATTCAGACTTGATCAGGATATACATTGGACAGAAATCAAATCAGCTTGGTATTCTCTACCGGTTTGGATACCTATCTTGCGTGGGTTTATAAATTTACTCAACTCGACACATTCAATGAATTTTTTTTGTTCACAGGCCGCTTCACATAGGCTATCATTTTAATAAAGACTATATGACCATTATTAATTTCAACTGATGGCGTGAAATTGAGAATAAGAAAGTAAAAATACTAATGGTCATGCTAAATAAAACGGTTATGTGTAACTACGACAAGCTATTAAATGGTGACCCTTGGAACAACGGCCACTTTGGACACTTCACTTGGCCGGCCATTGTTCATAGGTTCGACTGTGCCATAAATTCATAAAACAAACTATCTGAATATCTGTGGTTTCAAATTTATTTTCTTGCATACTGCATTTGTTCCTGGTTGATCATCATATTTGTGTCCCTCAAAAACAATATCTCCCTCGGCAATCTCCTCAGGAGATATTGATTCCTCGGGGAGATAATCTGCAATATTAACCTCAACAAGGGCAGTACAGTAGAAGATCGATCTCTCGAACGGACTCGAATAAAAGTTCGAGTCAGGCGTAGTTCGAGGGAAAGAAAGAAAATGTGAGTTAAAATTCAATTAAATATTTAAAGGCGAATTTTTTTTCAAATTAATTAATTATCGTGGTCATCTTAACGTGGAATTAACGCTGTTTAATTTTTAAATTTGTGATGTAATGTCACCACCTGTCAAGCGAAACAAATTAAAGAGACCGCCAATCGTGATATTCACACATATTTGGCAAACAGATCAGCTGGCGACATACTTTAATACCTGTACGAGCTATCAATAGCACTTTATGTTGATTGACTGACCAAGGGACCGTGACTTCGGTTCGAGAGTTCGACTTCGTCTTAGTTCGAATCTTAGGTAAAAAAAAATATATGATTTATATAGGGAAATTTGTCGGGACCACAGGACGAGTTCAAATTTTCCGGAGTGTTCGACAGAGACCTGTTTGAGAGATCGATCTTCTACTGTATTTATATACCATGAATGGAGTACAAGTTTTTTTGTGATAAGTGTATCTCTAGTACTGTTCTCCATTCAGTGATTGAAAAAGGTGAAAGGGTTTAACATCACAGCACCATTTAAGGTCATATGTAGACGGGACCTCGGTTTCAAATCTCATCCAAATGACTAGTGAAGCAGTTTTTCATGCCTATGGCATGGATTGAGCAACGACATTAAAGTCCAATACAGTATCCTCTAGACTACCAGGCCATCCCACAGTCAGTGAAATATCTGTCATGCTTATAACAAACATTAACTTATATTCTTATCAGGTGGCATAATGGTGATAGCAGGTTGTAATCCTCATTTCTCCGTTCACAGCCAGTGACTCCATGTTTAACCCTTTCACCCTTAAGTAACTGGAATGGATATTTGATATATCAATTTTGCAACCAATCCAATCGTATCAAAATAATTTTTAGACTAGTCCATTTATGAACAAGAATTCCGCCACGGAAGCGGTGCCGAGGCATTTGACTGTGAACATTAAAAGTAAATAAATGACCTTGACCTTGAGAATTTGGATGTGGGGGTGTGCGTAATGAAGCATCATCCCTAGACAAACATTGATGTGAAATAGTATCAATGTCTGGCAAGGGGTTAAAGAGATATTGTGAAAAAACAATAACTTTTAACGCATTTCTGTTACAAAACCGGTGAACATTACAAGGAAATAAATGACCTTGACCTTCAAAATTTGGATGTGGGGATGTGCGTAATAAAGCATCATCCCTAGACAAACATTGATGTGAAATATTATCAATGTCTGGCAAGGGGTTAAAGAGATATTATGAAAAAACAATAACTTTAACGCATTTGCCTTACAAAAAAACCGGACGACGCGGACGACGCGGACGACGCGGACGACGCGGACGACGCGGACGACGCGGACGACGGAAAAAGCGCCGACTATAGTAAAAGGGGTGTTATTGCTGTCAAAAATATGAAAATTACTTGCAATAAGTGCAGATCCTGATGAGACGGCTCGTCACGAGTCGGCTCATCTGGATCTGCACTGTTTGCCAATACCACTATACAGGCCTGTGGTGTTGAACGGGTTAAGAGATGTTTCTCAATTTGATATCGCCATGGTAATGAAACTACATGTAATCATGGTAATTGCAAAAGTTGTACTTCATTTCAAGACAACTAATCACAGTACATATAAGCCATATTCTAATTTAGTTTTGTCAGAAAATGCCCAATATGTAAAAAGTTCTGTTCTTAATTTTGTCTTCCAGGGAAGTACAGACACCTACCATATTTGTCCATGTGTTCCCGACCAGCATTGCCGAACATCTGAGCAGCAAATGGGCCAGTGCCTATGCCGTATGTGTCTGCCATTAACACCATGTGCTTCTCCATTGGGTTGGCTCGGTCTTGGTACTGAAACATGGACACCGTGACGATTACTACAATTGTTTGTTTATTTATTGGTGTTTAACGGCCTATCAACAGCTAAGGTCATTTAAGGCCGGGCAAACGGGTTCGATCCCGTTTTAACCTGCTGCATTAGGGGGAAATCCCAAATTCACAACAGAATATTTACAGCGAAAATTTATTTTTTCAGCATACGCATACCCATCACGTACTGCCACCTGCCACCCACTACTACAATTGTACAATGATTATACCAGTCATCATGATAACGCAAGTAGGGCCCAGAAAAGTGAAAGGGTTTAACGTCCCACCAATAGCTAAGGTCATATAGTGTTTTAAAGTCTCATCCGACAGACCAGTGGGATGGAAATACTATGAAAGTATGTTTTGCCGTCAGCGAGGTTTGAACCAACAACCTCCGGATTGGAAGTCAGGTGTCAGGGGCGGATCCAGCATTTGGGAAACAGGGGGGTTGTCCTATTTTCGAGCTCCACAGAGTGAAGTGAGTATGCTAGTGGGGGTCCGGGGGCATGCCCCCTAGGACAAAGCACTTTCCTCTGTTTTACGGCATTTAAATTCAAACTTCAGGTGATAAACTGTGATCTATGCTGACCGGGGGGTTGCAACCTAGGAACCCCCCTCCAGATCCGGCCCTGGGTGTTCTAACCCCTAGGCCACAGCCCATCCCTCATAGGGCCCAGAGTGGGATATGTTGAATGGTTACCTCTCGTCTTCATTAACCCTTACTACGCTGAATTAAATTTTGTCGTCTGCTGGAAATGTTTTATTTTCAATATTTTTCGACAAAAACCTGTTTTGACAGCGCATGGGAATTGTCTCCATTAAGAATTAAGACAAAATAAAAAACAGCAGACGACAATTTCCGTCTCCCGCTTAGTGATGGTTAAGTCCAGTGTAAAGGTAAGCTGGGCTGTGGTATTACCTCCCTTGTCTCATTCAAATTTCAGCAGGTACCGATTTAGAGTGCAATATTTTCCGCAAATGACATCAAAAGACGACAAAAAAAAAACAAGCTCATGCAGAATTTAACTCTTTATGACCTATGAATTTGTAGTCAATTTTTAACGTCGTACAACACAAGATTTGACAGACCTTCTAAACAAATGTCGCCGATATATGACAAGGGAGTTAATCCGCAAGTTGGGCTCACATTCTTACACAACTCGAAAATGCCCACTATTGTGGTGGGGCATAAAAATTCAAGTGAGCAGAATACAGCAACTAGTCTGACAGGCGGATTTATTAGGCTCCATCCCAAAGGGGTTCACAATTTAAATTGATCCTAATCCGTGACAGAATTTGATAACTATCACAAGCATAAGTGAAGGAGAAAACAGAGAATGGTCGCACCTGTGCCTTCAATGATCCACGCTGCATCTTCTCGAATCCCAGGGCCATCACACAGTCGGCCATACCTGCAGGTAAACAATCCTTAGTTCTCTATTACAGAATCCGGTTGCAGGTTGTGACATATGAAACATACCTAGCACCGCCACCAGTTATTGGAAATAAATGTGGCCCCTGGTTAAGAAAATGTACTTTACAACGGCTATAACATATAGAAGATCTTGGTCTCTTGCATGTTCACCAAGCATGATTAGCATCATTAACATGATTTAGAACCTGTTGTGAACTATCTTTCTAGCGGCCTATTTCAGTGACTGAATGGTGAACAGCGTAGGCCCTGATTAGACAGCACGGTGGCCGCAAGATTCACCTTCAGGGTACGAATCTCAGAATGGAAGGACACATCACAAGATACAAGTGCACCACTACCTGCTGCTTTCCGCATATTTTATTTCATAAACCTAAATTTATATAATAAAGTGCAATGTTCAACATCAAATATTTGTTTATACCGCAAACATTTCTCCATGTAGCATAATACAAGTGGCTGAATAAAGGCTATTTATATCTGAAGTAACATATAATATAAACCAGAAGTAATCTAATAAACCCATAGAGCCGTTTTTGCTTTTATTTCACCTTTGACCCCTAATTGCGGCCTCTGATTGGTCAGTCTCAACAGCAAAGTCAAGATGGCGGCATATTTTAAAATGCAAATCCCTATCGATTCAGCTTCTTTTGGTTAATTTTTCAGAGTATATGCCAAGTAAGAAACAACAGGGTTTCCCACACAGAAGCCGATATTGGACATTTCATTGGTTGAAATTGTCAGCCATGCAATAATGTGTAATAATATTGTTTACCTCCCTCGATCAGCTGTTTGGCCATGAACAGTGCAGTAGAGCCTGTAGCGCAGTTGTTGTTCACCTGTAAGCATTAATGGTGCATTTGCTGTTCATCTGTAAGCAGTAATTACGAGCTTTGGTCCCCTGACTCGACTGTCTGTTCCACGTTTTCCTGCCGACAAACTTTTGGCTATTAAACACATTAAATCTAAAAAATAATTGTAAGTACTTTTTCACCAATAACAAAAATGTCACCCTCCCCAAAAAATTTTTGTTTTATGAAATTCCATCAAATATTGATTTAATAGCAAAAAACCGATTTTCCTATGGGAATTTAACATGGGGGAAAAAGAGGCAGAAGAGGGGGAGGAGTCAAAAAAATAAATAAATGGAAATTGACTGTCTAGATAGCTTGGAAACTATATAACTAAGAAAACAAGTTAGATTTTGAAAATTGGTCCACAAATAAAACAAGAGCTGTAGGAGAACAGCATAGCTCGACTACGAGGGTGTCGATGTACACATAGCTTGACAAAGAAGGTGGCTGCGGCCTACATAAAAACCTTAACCAAGGTTGACTAAAAACATTAACCAAGGGAAACTAGAAATGTGGCCTGTCGGCACACGAATACCACCACTGGCAGCCAAAGAAAACGAGGCATTTTTGATCATAAGCCACTTAGCCGAGCGTTAAGGTTTCAAACGCATCAAGTCTGTGACCTTGACCCTGGGCATAGTGTGATAATCCATGCATCGGTGTAGAAGATATAGAGCGGAAGGGAATTTCAATAGGTTTGACCTTTGACCTTCAACTATGACCTTGACCTTGGATGTAGGTGCGTGGTTATTGATCGAGACACACCTTCTCATCCTGAGAAACATTTGTGCCAAGGCATTTGATAATGCATGCATCGGTGTAGAAGATATAGAGCAGAAGGGAATTTCAATAGGTTTGACCTTTGACCTTCAACTGTGACCTTGACCTTGGACGTAGGTGAGTGGTTATTGATTGCGACACACCTTCCCATCATGCGAAACATCTGTGCCAAGCCATTTGATAATCCATGCATCGGTGTAGAAGATATAGAGCGGAAGGGAATTTCAATAGGTTTGACCTTTGACCTTCAACTGTGACCTTGGACGTAGGTGCGTGGTTAGCAATTTGATAATCCATGCATCAGTGTAGAAGATATAGAGCGGAAGGGAATTTCAATAGGTTTGACCTTTGACCTTCAACTGTGACCTTGACCTTGGACGTAGGTGCGTGGTTATTGATCGGGACACACCTTCTCATCATGAGAAACATTTGTGCCAAGCCATTTGATAATCCATGCAACGGTGTAGAAGAAATAGAGAGGAAGGGAAGTTCAATAGGTTTAACCTTTGACCTTCAACAGTGACCTTGACCTTGGACGTAGGTGCGTGGTTATTGATCGCGACACACCTTCTCATCGTGAGAAACATTTGTGCCAAGCCATTTGGGAATTTCAATATGTTTTACCTTTGAGCTTCAACTGTGACCTTGACCTTGGACGTAGGTGTGTGGTTATTGATTGTGACACACCTTCTCAACATGAGAAACATCTGTGCCAAGCCATTTGATAATCCATGCATCGGTGTAGAAGATATAGAGCGGAAGGGAATTTCAATAGGTTTGACCTTCAACTGTGACCTTGAACGTAGGTGCGTGGTTAGCAATTTGATAATCCATGCATCAGTGTAGAAGATATAGAGCGGAAGGGAATTTCAATAGGTTTGACCTTTGACCTTCAACTGTGACCTTGACCTTGGACGTAGGTGCGTGGTTATTGATGGCGACACACCTTCTCATCATGAGAAACATTTGTGCCAAGCCATTTGATAATCCATGCATCGGTGTAGAAGATATAGAGCGAAAGGGAATTTCAATAGGTTTGACCTTTGACCTTCAACAGTGACCTTGACCTTGGACGTAGATGCGTGGTTTTCCAAGTATGGTTGCTGTAGGCCCAGGAGTATTCCATATACAAGCTTGAGTAAAAAACGTAACCAAGGGGAGATAACTAAGTAATCCAAGGATAAAAGTAGGTCAAGGTGAAATATAGGTCAGGGATTATTGATGTACATCACTAGGAGATGAAGTTGTCCAAGTATGGTTGATGTAGGCCCAGAAGTATTCCATATACAAGCTTGACTATAAACATTAACCAAGTAATTGAAGGTTAAATGTAGGTGAAGGTAAAATAAAGGTCAGGGGTTATTGATGTACATCCATATGAGAAAAAGTTATCCAAGTATGGTGTCTGTATGCACAATAGTATTCCATCTACAAGCTTGACTAAAAACCTTAACCAAGGTTGAGTAAAAACCTTAACCAAGGGGAATTAAGTAAGTAATTTAAGGTTAAATGTAGGTCAAGGTCAAATATAGGTCAGGGGTTGTTGATGTACATCACCCTAGGAGATGAAGTTGTCCCAAGTATGGTTGTGTAGGGCCACGAGTATTCCATCTACAAGCTTGACTAAAAACCTTAACCAAAGAGAATTAAGTAAGTAATTCAAGAGGAAATGTAGGTCAAGGTGAAATATAGATCAGGGGTTATTGATGTACATCACTATGAGAAAAGGTTGTCCAATTATGGTGTCTGTATGCACAATAGTATTCCATGTACAAGCTTGAGTAAAAAGCTTAACCAAGGTCGAGTAAAAACCTTAACCAAGGGGAATTAAGTAAGTAATTCAAGGTTAAATGTAGGTCAAGGTCAAATATAGGTCAGGGGTTGTTGATGTACATCACTAGGAGATGAAGTTGTCCAAGTATGGTTGGTGTAGGGCCAGGAGTATTCCATCTACAAGCTTGACTAAAAACGTTAACCAAGGGGAATTAAGCAATTCAAGAGGAAATGTAGGTCAAGGTCAAATATAGATCAGGGTTGTTGATGTACATCACTAGGAGATGAAGTTGTCCAAGTATGGTGGGTGTAGGGCCAGTAGTATTCCATATAGAAGGTTGACTAAAAACCTTAACCAAAAGGAATTAAGTAAGTAATTGAAGAGGAAATGTAGGTGAAGGTCAAATATAGATCAGGGGTTATTGATGTACATACCTATGAGAAAAGGTTGTCGAAGTATGGTGTCTGGATGCACAATAGTATTCAATGTACAAGCTTGAAAAAAAAACATTAACCAAGGTTGACTAAAAACCTTAACCAAGGGGAATTAAGTAAGTAATTCAAGAGGAAATGTAGGTCAAGGTCAAATATAGATCAGGGGTTATTGATGTGCATCACTAGGAGATGATGTTGTCCAAGTATGGTGGGTGTAGGGCCAGTAGTATTGCATATACAAACTTGACTAAAAACCTTAACCAAGGTTGACTAAAAACCTTAACCAAGGGGAATTAACCAAGTAATTCAAGAGGAAATGTAGGTCAAGGTCAAATATAGATCAGGGGTTATTGATGTACATCACTAGGAGATGAAGTTGTCCAAGTATGGTGGGTGTAGGGCCAGTAGTATTCCATATACAAGCTTGACTAAAAACCTTAACCAAGGCGTGACGGTGACGCCGACGCCGGGGTGACAACATAAGCTCTACTTATTCTTCGAATAGTCGAGCTAAAAATGTATTTTTGTTTATATTTTTAGCCCTAGTATGTTAAATTCCCATAGTAAAATCGTTTTTTCGCAATAAAATCAATATTTTACGGAATTCCATCAAAGAATTTTTTTTGGGGAGGGTGACTTTTGTTATTGGTGAAAAAGTACTTTCATTTAAATATTTTTTGGATTTAATGTGTTTAATATCCAAAAGTTCGTTGGCAGCAAAACGTGAAACAGATAGTAGAGGACCGTTTCACTAAACTTTGTATGACTAAAATGTTCGTGCAAAACTATGATGGTCCGTAAATTTCACATTAACAACGTTTTCTTGTAAACAATTATTGAGTTTACATTTATTGAGCATAGGCTGCATATTCTATGCTGAATAAATGTAAATCCATCAATTGAAATTTACAGACGATCCTAAATTTGCACTTACGAACATTTTAGTTGTACGAAGTTTAGTGAAACGGGTCCCAGCTGTGCACACATACACAGTAATAGCAGTTGTTGTACAAACCTATGTAACAGTTGTTGTCCACCTGTAAACATTCATGGTGCATTTGCTGTTCATATGTAAGCAGTAAGAACAGTACACCAGCTGTACACACATACACATTAAGTTCTTCCTTTGTTAAGCGTCCGTGTGCAGGTAGATTTTGAGAGTGATTCTATGAAAAAACAAACTGTGTATGCTGTTTTACACTATTTATTGGTGAAGTAATATGAAAATTGATTTGGGACTTGTCAAAGTTGTAAATCCATTCATGAATTTACACTTAATAAGTTTAATAAGAGTGTTTTATTATTATTTAGCGGCAATTTAAATTTATGTTAAAAAATTCATCAACCCTTTGCAGTGTGCAAAGGGTTGAGGAAGTTTTTAACGTAAATACATTCGTTTTTTTTCCAAAGCCTTGTTTGTTTTTACCGGATACATAAGTAGGTATTGGCTACCCAGGTGGACGCTTAACAGAGAAAAACAATGGCATGGCCTAATAGCAGTCGTTGTGCAAATGGATGTAACAGTTGTTGTCCACCTGTACACAACAATGATTCAGTTCGTATCTACATACATGTAAACACAGATGTGGTTGCTCACCATTCAACATTAACGCTACAGTTCGTGTCCACATGTGAACATATCATTAATGGCACAGCACAGTTGTTGTTCACATTAATAGTTTGTTTGTTTGTTTGGGTTTCATGGCCTATCAAAAGCTAAGGTCATTTAAGGCCTGGTCAATGGGGTTAGTACTAAATCAAATATATTACCTGTATAAATGGGGGGAAAATCCCAAAACTGAATATTTACAATAAACAAGAAATGCGTCTGTCGAACGCGGATGCCACCTGCAGCATATTTGAGAAACTGTGACAACGTGGTTAACCGAAAAGTGTGACGGACGGACGGACAGACAGACAGACAGACAGACAGACGGACAGACGGACGGACTGTCCGTCGGACGGACGGACGGACGGACGGACGTTCTTACAATACTATACTTATGTGGCTTATCACATGTTAAATATTAGCCACATAAAACGATTTTTAGCCACATAAAAGGATTTTTTTTAGGTGGCTAATTGTAACCAACCCTATCCTTTACCAAGTCCATAACCCTGTGGGGCTAGCCACATAAGTACCTTAATGTGTGCCCGGACGGACGGACGGACGGACGGACGGACGGTACTATACTTATGTGGCTTATCACATGTTAAATATTAGCCACATAAAAGGATTTTTAGCCACATAAAAGGATTTTTAGGTGGCTAATTGTAACCAACCCTATCCTTTACTAAATCCATAACCCTGTGGGGCTAGCCACATAAGTATAGTACCGTCAGCGCGGACGGACGGAGGACGGACGGACGGAGGACGGACGGACGTTCTTACAGTACTATACTTATGTGGCTTATCACATGTTAAATATTAGCCACATAAAACGATTTTTAGCCACATAAAAGGATTTTTTAGGTGGCTAATTGTAACCAACCCTATCCTTTACCAAGTCCATAACCCTGTGGGGCTAGCCACATAAGTACCCTAATGTGTGCCCGGACGGACGGACGGACACACTGCGGGGTAGTTGTGTGACAATGCTGCTTGTGTGGCAACAAATTTTACTTCTGTGTCAATTCAAATAGTGTACGCGCGGCACCATACATCCAAGCGTCTCATATCCTCGGAGCTACAGATTCGTAAACCAGACAATGTTGAAGATTTGCGGTATCGTCCAAACTCCATCATGTCCATGGACCCTAATAGCATCCAAATGACCGAGAGTGTCCAACTTACTTCTGCTGCGATTTTTGGGAGACTTCTGCTGCGATTTTTGGGACACATTGAAACAGTCACACAGGCTACTTTTTAGACGATTTAGACACATTTTCTTGTGTGACAGTCACACAAGATCAATTTGCAGCACAAGCATACCCTCGTCAACACGGACGGACAGACGGACGGACATACGGACGGTCCAAACACTATATGCCACCCGTTTCTTCGAAACCCGGTGGCATAAAAACAAGAGGGCCGAAGGTCACAATATACGCCCGTCGAGGCAAGGCCAGTCAACAAGGGGGAGATAACTCATCTTGACATGATAAACATGTAAACCAACTTTGGTTACGATCCGTCAAGTAGAACTTGACTTATTGTGTGGACAAAGATACGGAGTCCGAAAATTAAAAATCAATAGGCTTCTTCGTCTTGCCGTGATAAACATGTATACCGAATTTGGTTATGATCGGTCAAGTAGAATTTGAGTTATTGCGTGGACAAGGATACAGAGTGCGAAAATTAAAAATGGCTGCCAAGGGGAGATAAGTATCGGACATTTTCCAAAATCAATAGGCTTCTTTGTCTTGCCATGATAAACATGTATACTGAATTTGGTTTCGATCGCTGAAGTAGAACTGGAGTTATTGCGTGTACAAGGATACAGAATGCGAAAATAGAAAATGGCCACCAAGGGGAGATAAGTTATCGGAAATTTTCAAAATTAATAGGCCTATTCGCCTTGCCGTGATAAACATGTATACCAAATTTGGTTATGATTGGTCAAGTAGAACTTGAGTTATTGCATGGACAAGTATACAGAGTGTGAAAATTAAAAATGGCTGCCAAGGGGAGATAAGTATCGAAAACAATTCAAAATCAATATGCTTCTTTGTCTTGCCATGATAAACATGTACCGTATTCTTGCGATTATAAGTCACATTTATTTTACTCAGATTTGTATCCCAGAAAGCCCCTGCGTCTTATAAATACATGCAGATATATGAGCATTTTTTTCCACACGAAATATTGACATAAACGACCAAAAATTAAAAAAATAAAACGCGTTCCTATATTTGTTGTTGTTGTTAGTCTTTGGGGTAAAATCCGGTATTGGAATATTAGATTCGTATTCTAAACAGTTCACGCCTTACTCGCGCCTTACTCGTTCCGGCCCTGTGTCACATTCGGTACACATTTTCTATGCCGAAGGCGAACAGTGTATACCAAGATCAGATCTGGTCGACATTTTCTCTGCCGAATCACAATCTGGCCTCTATCATTTTAATTATCTTTTTAAAACATTTACCGGGCCCATATCGGTCGGCCGTTAAAAATATTGCATGACGCCATTAATGGTAAATCCCAATATGCATAAATATGCAATCAATAATTAACAATATAATACCACTTTCGGCAGCAATATGATCGCAAATATAACACGATTTCAGACAAAAGTCTGTTACACATTTAACACGATTTTGATATACAAATAGGCAAACAAATCGGGAGCCAATGCACAACCGTGTACTAACCGAGCACGTGTTATAGTGAAGCGTGCACTACCGAGTTCACAGTGTAATTGAAGATACTAGAAAGCGGTGAAATACGGACCGGGGAATCACGGACATAGAGTCGGCAAATTACAGACATAGCAAACTATGATAGGGAAAATACAGACAAAAACGTCCAAGGTACGAATAAAAAAACAGTGGGGGGAAATCAATAACAAAAACAACTTGGCGATTTTTTGTTATTATTTTTTTTTATTTTGTTAGGAAAATTGGGTGCGTCTTATAATCTCATGTGGACATTTTCCCCCAGATTTTGGACTGAAAATAGGGGTGCGTCTTATACACTGTTGCGACCTATAATCGGCAGAATACGGTATACCGAATTTGGTTTCGATCAGTGAATGGCCGCTAAGGGGAGATAAGTCTTCGGAAATTTTTCAAAATCAATAGGTTTCTTCGTCTTGCCGTGATAAACATGTATACCGAATTTGGTTACGAGCGGTTAAGTAGAACTTGAGTTATTGCGTGGACAAGGACACAGAGTGCAAAAAATAAAAATGGCCGCCAAGGGGAGATAATTCATCGGAATTTTTTGAAAATCAATAGGCTTCTTCGGCTTGCCGTGATAAACATGTATACCAAATTTGGTTACAATCCGTCAAGTAGGACTCTAGTTATTGAGTGGACAACCTGTGACAACCCCCACCGCCGCCGCCCGCCCGTACAAGATGAATACATAATACGTCCCATTTTTTTCAAACGGGCGTATAAAAACGTACCAGTACCTGAGGGCCAAACCAGGCATATCGTGATTCCTATTAGGAGGAACCCTACCATTAATTTATGCCGTCGCGTTCGCCTGACCAACCACCCACTAAAATAGTAGCTGTTCATATAAAAGTAAATCTATATGCCAATATCCCGATATTCAAACTGCGAGTGGGACACAAAATCAGCTTGCTAGAGTGTTTAACTTGTGGCACATGCACAAAAATGCATTATCCATTGACAATATTATCAAATTCTGTGAATGGCTTAAAATGTCATTGAGAAATGAAAGTGATATGAATGTAGCTACTGTAAATAACTAATGTACATGAATTATTACATCAACTTCTGCCTCTCAACGATGGGATAATAAATGTTGTAGGTGATAGTTTGTGATAATGTCGCTTGAAACTGTGAAATCCAAAATAATTAAAAGTTAATAAATTATAAACGTAGTGCCTTATACAGTCATGAAATCAACTGCATACAATTATAAAATGCAATAACATGTGTATGTTGTTTTCTCGATGAAATTGCACTTTCTTGTAGATTTGTTCAGCATCATCAGTGATCAGTGATCATGTCCAAGGACAATAGCACAAAGAAATCAGTAACATTGAAGGAGGACACACACCTCAAAAACTTTAACGCAAAGTCATTTGACCATGAGCACAGGGGCCACAGGGGCCACAGGGGTGGGCTATAAAATGAAAATATGGATGATGACAAATAAGTATATGAACTTTCACGCCAATTTTGCTTACAGTAACAGAGATAGTAGGTAGCTGAAAACTAACAAAAATCTTGGATAGACAAACAGGGTGGCGACTATATGTATCCCAACAAGAGTGCCGAAAGTCACAAAATACGCCCGTCGAATATGGGCCAGACAGCGAAGATGCAGAAATGTGAAGCTGTCACCAAGGCAAGAAACATTAATGAGAATTTGAAAGTCTATAGCATTATTTCTTCATCTCGTTGTGCTAAACATGTATACTAATTTAGGCAGAGATAGAAAAGTAGAGTGTAAAGTAGAAATGATAGGGAATTGGATACAATAATGTAGAAAAAATGGCTAAGTTAAAAAGGTGATATTTTTGTTAAAAAATATTTTTTCGGCATAAAAACACCAAGATGCACATCTTCAATATGTGTAGAAGACGTGTGTATAGTTTCCGAACGATCGACTGAACAGTTTCGGAGGAGTTGTGTACACAAACTCTGTACCGTATATAGAAATGTATAGAAAAACAAGAAACGAGGCAAAGCCACGAAGGCCAGGTTTTTTCCAAGCATAGACACTTGGATAACATAATTATACCCACTTTTTGTAGACTAGATGGCCGTGGCCTGCATGTCGCGCCTGCGAGGCATGGACACTAAAAAAATAGATATAGTAGATGGAAAAACTTTAACGAAAAAACTTTAACCGGACACGGACGTATGGACGGAAGGACGGACGTATGCCAAAATGCCGACGATATCGCGCTTTCCGCAAGCGGGTGCGACAATGATGATAAACACCCATGTGAAGTATCAAGGTAATGGGTGAAGCAGTTGCAGAGATATAGTACACGAAAAAACTTTAACAAAAAAATTCAAAGTAATTTGACCTTGACATTGGGCACAGGGGCCGCACGGTTGGGGGTTAGAATGAAAATATGGATGATGATAAACACCCATGTGAAGTTTCAAGGTAATGGGCGAAGCAGTTGCAGAGATATAGTACAACGAAAAAGTTTTAACCAAAAAACTTTAACCAGACGTACGTTAAAAAATTAACGTTGAAAATGGGTAAGTCAATTACGTAGAAATAATAGGTGAAGGTAATAAAATGGTCACATGTTGGATAGTTGTATGTGGTAGGCACCCCTTGGTTATGAAGCTGTGAAAGTTTGGTGGTCCTAGGTGGTACAGTACCAAAGAAATGGACTTAAACACGAAAACTTAAACGCGAAAACTTAACATTGAAAATGGCTAAGTCGACTGCGTGGAAAAAATGGGTGAAGTTAAACAAAAAGTAACATGTTGGATAGTGATATGTGGTGGGCACCCCTTGATTATGAAGCTGTGAAAGTTTGGTGGTCCTAGGTGGTACAGTACCAAAGAAATGGACTTAAACACGAAAACTTAACATTGTAAACGCGAAAACTTAACATTGAAAATGGCTAAGTCGACTGCGCGGAAAAAATGGGTGAAGTTAAAAAAAAAGTAACATGTTGGATAGTGATATGTTGGTTGGCACCCCATTGATTATGAAGCTGTGGAAAGTTTGGTGGTCCTAAGGTGGTACAGTACCAAGAAATGGACTTAAACACGAAAACTTAACATTGTAAACGCGAAAACTTAACATTGAAAATGGCTAAGTCGACTGCGCGGAAAAAAGAAACAGTAACAAAGAAATGGACTCAAACACGAAAACTTAACATTGAAAATGGCTAAGTCGACTACGCGGAAAAAATGGGTAAAGTTAAAAAAAAAGTAACAACGTTGGATAGTGATATGTGGTGGGCACCCTTTGATTATGAAGCTGTGAAAGTTTGGTGGTCGTAGGTGGTACAGTAACAAAGAAATGGACTCAAACACGAAAACTTAACATTGATTGTGGACGCCGACCGCCCGCCCGCCCGCCCGCCCGCCCGCCCGCCCGCCCGGCTTTCGCCAATCCAATAGCCTGGATTTTTTTGATTCTGATGGCATAATGTAATATTGAATGAATGAAGTAGAAAATAATTTTTTAAGTAAAATATATTTCTACGAATGAAATTCCATATTACATTATTCCATATAGATCTACTGGTCTTAAAACCGCAGCAAAAGAGAGATAACTAGTGCCTTACAACCTACTCCCGGGAGTTACTTCCCTTAGGCCACCGCCAGGTGGCACCCCTAGCTACCTAGTTGGACATGCGCAGACTGTCCGATAGCCATCTTGAACAAGCTGTGTGTCAAAGCCCATTCAAGCGGGGTGGGAGGTGGGCCTCCCTAATGTAATATGGAATTTCATTCGTAGAAATATATTTTACTTAAAAAATTATTTTCTACTTCATTCATTCCATATTACATTATGCCATCAGAATCAAAAAAATCCAGGCTATCCGACCCCCCCTTTTATTTTTTACTGCCCTCAGATAGAACCGCAATGATCGAACTGGGCACAGTAACCTATCCTTATCCTGCGGACCAACTATTGAATTCAAGACATGGTTAGTGCCTATGTCGCAGTTCTGTCTAAACTAAACCGTAAGGTATTAGACAGCATTGCCCTATAACCTTTAATGGTCATTGGACAAAGATCCCGTGATTCATACAGAAAGGTGAAAAATTCCGCTATGAGTGGAATAGAGGGATTGAGTGGATCGCATGATCGCGCACCACACCAATCCGTGAAAATTTTCCATCTTGCCTGATACACCTTGTTGGTGGAATTACGTCTAGCTGTGGAGACGTACTGGGCAATTTTCGAAGAAAATTTTTAAAATTTTCCCTTTCTAATGGATTCCTTGACAACATCCAACCGTGAAGGTGGAATATGTCTGGATTGCTGTGCGACAAGTTGTTCTGAGTTAACAACCTTGGTATTGACGGAATGGATCTGGGATAGTCTACCAGCAGATCGAGAAGGTCGTTGAACCACGACATCTGTGGCCAATTGGGGGCTATCAGAATGACCCGAGCATTCGATGCCCTGACCTTCCGGAGAACCTGTTGTAACAGCCTCGGTGGTGGGTATGCGTACATGAACAGGTTCTCCCATTCCATCGAGAACGCGTCCACTGCTAGTGCTCTGTGATCTGGCACAGGAGACACGAAGCGTGGGAGTTTGTTGTTGTACCTTGTGGAGAACAGATCCATATATGGAGTGCCCCACAGGTCGAACAAGCTCTGTGTTATCAGCGGATTGATTTCCCACTCTGTGGGAATTGGTGTCCCGCGGGATAGCCTGTCCGCTATGACGTTCAATTTGCCAGGAATGTGGTGAACTCTGAGAGAGATGCCTTTTTCCTGGCAAAATGTCAGCAGATCCCATGTCTCTCTGAACATGGACAGAGAGTGGGTACCCCCCTGCTTGCGTATGTATGAGACGACGGTCGAGTTGTCCGTCGCCACCAATACACATTTGCCCTTTATCAGGGGAAGCAGGTTTGCCAGAGCCAACGAAACTGCCTTCATCTCCAACAGATTGATATGAAATTGAGACTGGTTGTGAGACCAAGTCCCCTGGCAGGTCTTTCCAAGTGGTTCCAGATGAGCTCCCCATCCGTGCAGACTGGAGTCTGTATATAGGTGGAACTGGGGTTCGGGGTCGTGAATAGGCACGCCTCGAGTGAACCGCTTGGGTATCAGCCACCAACGAATGTGGTGGTGATCTCGGCATGCAGCGGTTGTGTTTTCGATCTCCACTGGGAGAGCAGAATTAACTGCAATGGGCGAAGGTGTAACCCGCCCATTTCGACAAAATCCGCTGCCGCGTTGAGGGACCCCAGGAGTGAAAGAAACGTTCTTGCGGTGGTGCAAGTTTTTCTTGTAAACTCTGACAGGAGTGCAACAAGGTTGCATGTTCTGTCTGATGGTACCCTCACGATGCCAAGATCTGACAAGAAGTACATCCCTATGAAATTGAACCTCTAGCTCGGTACTAGTTCTGATTTCTCCAGGTTGGGCAGTAAACCCAGACGGGTTACTATAGTCCAAACCTGTGACAGGTGATGTACGAGAACTTCCCGTGAGGGGTGATGGACCAGCCAGTCGTCTAGATACTGGACTAGACTTGGCCCCTGTCGCCTGATAAAAGCCGCTACGACTTTCATCAGCCGCGTGAACACCATTGGCGCTGTTGACAAGCCAAATGGAAGGGTACGGAACTGAAACACTCTGCCCGCTATGGCGAATCTCAGGTATTTCCTGCACGACGGGCGTACCGGAACATGCAGATATGCGTCCTGGAGATCGATGGAAACTGTCCAGGTTCCGTTCAAAATGATATTGCGAACTGACCTTTGAGTTTCCATTTTGAAGTGTTCCAGCGAATCCCTTTGTTCAGCGGAGACAGGTCTATCACCGGTCTGTACTTGCCATTCTTTTTCTGAACAAGAAAAAGACGGCTGTAAAACTCTGGTGAAGAGTGGTCTCTCACCTCCTCCACTGCCCTCTTTTCCAATAATTCTTCTACTATCTGAAGTAGAATAGGAGCGAGGGTTTCGTCCTTTATTGGAAAATGGACTGGCCTTGGAGTTAAGCAGGGAGGCGTAATGAACGGTATAGTATATCCGTTTTTTATTATTGACAACACGTACGTGTCGTCTGTAATGCCTTCCCATTCCTCCACAAAGTAGGCCAGTCTTCCCCCCACCGGCACGCGAGGTGCAGGTGGAGGGGACAGTGTGGGAAGTGGCACAACGCTATCGGGTAGCACCCCGACCCCGAAACTGCGAAGAGCCTCGAGAGTGGGCTGACCCACGACCAAACGAGCCGCGACCGCGAGCTGCGTTGGAAGGAGTGAAGTATTCTGCCTTGCGAACCTTCTGCTTCCTCCTCCTGCCACCAAAAGGCTTCTTCTGGGATGCAGGGGCTGCCACTTCCTTCTGCTTTTTGAACTTTGGCGCCGCAGGCGCCAAGTTCCTTAGCAGTGCTAGCCGTTCATGTTCTTGACGATCCTGCTTAAGGACGTCAGGAACTCGGCCACCAAAGAGGGACTCTGCGTTAAGCGGGGCAGCCCGAAGGGTCTCCCTGCTTGATGGCAGAAGCTCTTTGGAAGTAGCCAGAGCAGAGTCACGTCTGACCTGCAAGAGGTCTGATACTAGTGACACACTCCCTGCCACAGCGTGGCGGGTGGCTCTTGCCTGTGCCTTGGCCACGGAGAGACGAGGAAAATCGTCCTCTTGTCGCACAGACGTCGCCAGCTTATACTGGGTGGCGGCGAAAAGCTCCATGTGCGAACACACGTTGACCAAGGCCCTAAGCCTCGATTCCCACCTCCTAAGTTGCTCCACTTTAATCTTAACAGTGGAGCCCTCAGAAATACCACACCGAACTGCATCGGGGTCCAACTGAGGAGCCTCGGAGGGGAAATGTGGTGAGTGCACCTTATAAGACTGACTCTGGGTCAGTTTACGTACGTCAAGTGCTGGGGTTTGGTACCCTGGCTGTGCCCGACTACCCTCAGTCGACGACTGTAGGTAGTCAAACACGCTCTTAACGCACACGGAGTGTGGGAGCACCCGGAATTCCTGCCGGAACTCTACAGGTTCTTCCATACACTCCAAGGTGCTCCTTAGCGTTGAAGTACGAGGTGCCGGAAGGCTACCCTCCGGGCAGAGGTCATTAGGCAGTAGCCGGTACACCTCATTCATAGCCCGCTTCAAGCAAAGGGTGTCATCCTGTACTTGAGAATCTACATCCTCAAAGTCTTCCCGCGGCGGATGACCCTGTGGCACCTCTCCCAAAGGGGAGGAAACCGCCTCGTCCCCAGACTCCCCGAAGCTGAGTCCACTGACTCAGAGGACGTATTGGAGACAAGCTCCATGTCCCGGTTGCACTGAGTAGTGCAGCACACATTCGGGGGGTGAGCCCTACAGGGGGCTGGGGGGACATGTGAAACAGAAGGGCCCTGAGGGTCCTCACATGCCCTCTTGGGATCCGAGGGACCCGGGCCAGGAGCAGACGAAGCTGCGTGGCTGAAGGAAATCTGATGTTTCCTTTTACGGGAAGTGTGATCTCCACATGGGGAAGCATCAAGCTGATCCCTAGAGGATCTACTAGGTTGTGAAACCAAACCATACTGGTCATGGTCAAACCAATCGCGTCCCTGGCTCACTCTAGGAGTCTGAGCTGGGCGCCCGTGGTAAAGGCCAGCACCAACCGAATGTTCGGTATATGGTGGCCTGAACCCATCAGCATCACGTAGCGGAACGTGGTACCTGCTGTCCCTGACATGTCCGGTGACTGGCGACCAGTGGCTAACAGCGTCACGTGGAGGCACGTGGTACCTGGAATCAGTCACCTGTCGGTTATCCGGTGCCTGGGCGGTGTACAGCAGCGTCACGTGGTAGTACGTGGTACCTGCCGTCACCCGACGTATGTCCGGTGTACGTCGTTGGGTAGTCTGTAGCGTCACGTGCAAGCCCGTGATAAGAACTACCGCTCCCAACTATATCCGTGTCATGTGCAAGGCGAACGGTGTCCGGTGTCCGAGAATCGGCATCGTCACGTAACTGTACGTGGTACCTGCCGACTCGATCTACCAACTGTCCGGTATCTGGTCTGGGTTGTAACACAGCGTCTCCAGAGGAGGTACCTGTGTTACCTAGATACATACCTCCAGCAGCGTCACGCGGTGAGGCGTGGTACCTGCCGTTTTCGTGGGCGGCATTCGGCCGCAAAACGGCTAAGTCCGCACCCGCGAAAATATTTGGGCGTGGGTGGTCCACTAGTAGTGGCCATCTTGGTCGGCTGTGGGTGTATACCAACAAGTTGGGATACCTCCCAACGATTCAAAGGGCACAACACGTCGGACCCTAGTGGTCCGATGAGCATAGCTCCCGAATCATGTGCACTAGGTGCAGCTACCGATCCTTCTGCCCCCTCGGCTCGGGAGGGCGCCCCCACCACGTCTTCGGGTGGAGGGCCCCTCCTATAAGTGCTCTCAACTGGCAGCGCTGAGTCATCCTTGCAGGATGAAAGGTTAGGGGCAGGGTCAGGGCCAGCCGGGTCTCGAGTGACGTCCCTAGTTCCTGAATCAGAACGTGCCGTGATCTTACTATCTAAACTAAGTGTAGAGTAAGATCGCGATACGGGGTCCGTCACGGGCGAAGGGGCTGAACCTGACCCCCCTAAGGTGACTCGGGGCAATGAGGGCTCCATGTGTAGCCCCCCTTGCTCCTTATGTGAGTCATCGACCTTAGGGGGGAATTTCACATGAGAATTAACAGATACAACCTGCTGTTTCTTATTCGAACCACACGTGGACCAAGTGGATCGAGGCCGTTTCGTCGTAGTCCTCTTAGACGAGTAGGAACTGGCCCGAAGAGCTGAAGCCCAGGTATCTTCGGACCACAGCTCGCAAACGGCGCACTTATTGTCAAGCGAACACTTCGAGCAGCGGAGACAAAGTTCGTGGGTGTCGTACCGTCCCTTACGGTGACCGCACGCGCCAGTCATCTGCCCAGACGACGTAGACATGACATACTCGTGACAATCTAGAAAGATCAGCGATAGCGAGACGGTGGTCAAACTATAATACACGTCATGTACAAGTGACAATGATATACCACCCACCTAAGTGCCTAGCAGGCTGCAGTGATATTCTAAATTAGGGGAGACAACCGCATTATATGCAATATAACAATGTGGAAGTCGACATACATGTATAATATATATAAGGCACGTGACAAAATACACTAATAGTTCGTCAACATAGACGGGAAAAAAAGGCCGATAATTAGGGCACGTGCAAGCCCTGACAAAATGGCGCTTAGTGTATCACCCAATATTTTCACATAGTAACAGTTAGGACACCAAACAACAATATATATATCGTCGTATAAGTAGTATGAACTATAATGTTCCTAAATCGCAGATACGGTCCGAAAGTTGAAGCATTCGTCGGAGCTCCGAAGAATACGTCCGGCTTTTGACACGCAGCAAATCAAGATGGCTATCGGACAGTCTACGCATGTCCAACTAGGTAGCTAGGGGTGCCACCTGGTGGTGGCCTAAGGGAAGTAACTCCCGGGAGTAGGTTGTAAGGCACTAGTTATCTCTCTTTTGCTGCGGTTTTAAGACCAGTAGATCTATATGGCATAATGTAATATGGAATGAATGAAGTAGAAAAGGCGATATTTTTGTTACAAAAATATTTTTTCCGCACCAAGGTGCACATCTTCAATATGTGTAGAAGACGTGTGTATAGTTTCAGAACGATCGACTGAACGGTTTCGGAGGAGTTGTGTACACAAACTCTGTACCGTATATAGAATTGTATATAAAAATGTAGAAAAAATGGCTAAGTTAAAAAGGTGATATTTTTGTTAACAAATATTTTTTCGACATAAAAACACCAAGGTGCACATCTTCAATATGTGTAGAAGACGTGTGTATAATTTCAGAACGATCGACTGAACGGTTTCAGAGGAGTTGTGTACACAAACTCTGTACCGTATATAGAATTGTATAGAAAAATGTAGAAAAAATGGCTAAGTTAAAAAGGTGATATTTTTGTTAAAAGATATTTTTTTGGCATAAAAACACCAAGGTGCACATCTTCAATATGTGTAGAAGACGTGTGTATAGTTTCAGATCGATCGACAGAACGGTTTCGGAGGAGTTGTGTACACGAACTATGCGCTTTTTCTTCAGCCGCCCGCCCGCCGTGCGGTAAAACATAATACGTACCGTTTTTTAAAAACGGTCGTATAAAAACCTCTGTTACCTTAACAGACTGTTAAATCCTTAACAGTGTAAACCTTAACCTCTATTAGCTTAACAGACCGGTAAATCTTTAACAGTGTTAACCATAACTTCTATTAGCTTAACAGACATGTAAACCGTTAACAGTGTTAACCTTAACCTCTATTAGATTAACAGACCGGTAAATCCTTAACAGTGTTAACTACCGTAACCTCTATTAGCTTAACAGACTGGTAAATCCTTAACAGTGTTAACCTTAACATCTGTTAACTTAACAGACCGGTGAATCCTTAACAGTGTTAACCTTAACCTCTGTTAGCTTAATGGACTGTTAAGAGTCTGTTAAGCTAACAGAGGCTTTGAACAATCGGGCCCAGCCTGCTAGCACGGTTAGTGACTTACATTAAAGATCGGCACTGGAACCATCTTGAAGTAAATTTTCAATTAGCCTAGTGACTTACATTATAGACGGGTATGCCGGTCATCCCTAACTGATACAGCGCCCGCTGGCCACATGTGGAGTCTCCTGAAGGCAAAGTGGAGTAGACATGACCGACCAACAACAAACATGCATATTGGGTATTGAACCACAGTAGATTCTGATCAGCTAACACATTCATGTAGCTTATTTGGGATCTGAATAGTTTTTAAACAAGCAGCATGAATGTTTCCCTGTCTCAATAGCGGCAAGTCAACAGACTGCTTGGACAGTTTATCAAAACCAAACAGGTACATGCATAACAATCACTCTTCGCATTGAATGGAAAACAGGGGGCCGTTTCACTAAACTTCGTACAACTAAAGTTTTTGTAAGTGCAAATTTAGGATCGTCTGGAAATTTCAATTGATGGATTTACATTTATTGAGCATAGCCTATGATCAATACATGTAAATACAATATCGGTAATTGTTTACAAGAAAACATTGTTAATGTAAAATTTACAGACTATCATAATTTTGCACTTACGAACATTTTAGTCGTACGAAGTTTAGTGAAACGGCCCCCAGACTAGCTTAGTTTAAGGTATTCATTGTATCATTACAATCACATATCGCGCCCACTGAGATATTTGCTGGTCCCGGTGTGTATGTATGTAGGTTGAGTTAACCAGACCGCTATCTTATTTTGTTGTTGTCTGCTGTTTATTTTCTATTTTCCATTTTTATCGTCAACAAGAAATGCGTCTGTCGAACGCGGATGCCACCTGCAGCATATTTGAGAAACTGTGACAAAGTGGTTAACCGAAAATTTGAGAAACTGTGACAAAGTGGTCAACCGAAAAGTGTGACGGACGGACGGACGGACTTACATTTCGGACCGTAGGGGGTACTTGCTATATAAAAGATCAAAGGAAATACCCCGTAAGACACAATAGGCTTACGGGGTACGGATTAAGTTCCATTGTGTTCTAACCCTAACCCATTGTCTTAGACCACGCCCCCTACCCCATAAGTACCCTAATGTGTGCACGGACGGATAGACGGACGGACGGTCCAAACACTATATGCCACCCGTTTCATCGAAACCCGGTGGCATAAAAACATGCTTTGACAGCACTTTGGAATAATTTACAACATGCTTTGACAGCATGTTCCAGAAGTTTCTGCTCCAAAAGTGCTGTCAAAACATGTTTTTATTGAGAAATAAGGCAAGATATAAATGCAACAGCAGATGACAATTGGGGTGAGTAGTGGTCTAAGGGTTAAAAACTTTTTAACACTGAATTTAAAAAAAGTAATTTGACCTTGGGCAAGAATGAAAATATGGATGATGATAAGTTAATTAGAAGTACGGTATCTGAAGTTTCAAATCAATAAGACTTATGGTTGTGGGGGATATTTGATACTTAAAAAAACTTTAACGCAAATTATCATTTGACCTTGACGATGGGCATGGGGGTCGCATGGATGGTCTCTAGAATGAAAATATGGATGATGATAAAGATGCATGTGAAGTTGCAAATCAATCAAACTTAGGGGTGAGGAGATATTAGGTACTTAAAAACATTAACGCAAATATCGGACGCACAACAAAAGCAGCGACTATATCACGCTCACTATAAGCAGGCGCGATAAAAATGGTGTCACAATACCAATACAAGAAATTTGTAGATCCAGTAAGACAACATTGATTTCCCAGATTTCCCAGCATTAATTACAGATGCGTAGTAATCAAATTTAACAGTTGCATATACATGTAGTTGTACTTCCGTAACTTCCGTATCATACTTTTGCATGTCCAATCTGTTCCTGTGCTGCCAGAACACATTTTTGTTGAATAATAATGAAAACAAATGCAGTAAAAAAGCAAACGGCATGTATGTTAATACCATGGCTGTAATACCATGGCTGTAATACCATGGCTTAAAATATGTGTCGTCTGCCTTTGTTCTGCATTTCTTTTCCATTGTTTCTATATTCTTACATTAAGGGTAACTTACCATAAACATACCCTACACAGGCCTGTTCTATCGCATCATACGATAGTCCTGCATCTTCAAGGGCCTTAGTGCCTACAATGGAGAAAGAGAATGGATGCACAATCACAATGATTATAAGACTAACTAGAGCATGTGAGCAGTTTCAAGGATACCCCATGTCGCCGCCTAGACCGACAAACAAAAACTTCAATGCAAATCTTATGCACGGACAGAAACACAAAGACTATATACCCCTTGAGATGATGCGTATGCTGGGGGTATAACCAAGTACAATTTCTTGCTGACTGAACGGGTAACTTTATTGCCAACCAAACGCAAACTAAATGCACCAAGTTAAATGTATACAGCTAGATCTGTGTATTATAATAACACAATACATCAACACATTTTGGAATAAATCAGTGCATTGAAACAAGTTATCACATAGCAACAAAAAAAATATTCTGGGAAATAATCTTACTAAATGTTAGTCTACCGGTAGTCAAATTCAAAGCCATAAATGTACCCGTGGGCAAAAATAGGAATACCACGGTGTTCTGGTAGCCACCCAACAATAAATTGGCTAAGAACAACTAGCAGATATTGATTATTGTTTACCCTTAGACCGCTACTTACAACAATTGTCGTCTGCTGTTGCTTTTATATATTGCCTTATTTCTCAATAAAAACATGGTTTGACAGCACTTCAGAATCATTTCCAATGGAAATGATTCTGAAGTGCTGTCAAAGCATGTTGTAAATTATTCTAAAGTGCTGTCAAAGCTTGTTTTTGATGATAAAAATGGAAAATAAACAGCAGTCGACAAAAAATTAAGATAGCGGTGTAAGGGTTAATAAACATTTTACACTATTCAATATTTCCACTGAGCATTGAATGTACACGTACCCGATTCCTTTGCCATATCTGGATAGTCAAAATCATCTCTCCTTCCTGGCTTTTCAAACTAAAACAAAATACACGTAATACATACATGTACATGATGTATAATCACAGAGCTCCAGATTTGGACAATGAAAACTCTTACCCCGTGCATTTGATATCAATTGGTTATTTATTGGCTAGCATGAAAATGCATAGAAAGCACACTACATGTATGCCATAGATTTAACTAGATTTGTCAGTAAGTGAGAACTTGTCGACCCATACACCACACTGTGGGCTCTGACCTCAAATTGTTAAAAGTGATGACCTTGTCACAGGCTGATTGAGGATCACCAAAAATGCCTATGTGATAAATCAAGAAGTGAATAGTGAATATTTCAATATTATGAAATCTTATGAATATTTAAGAATTACTTAACACTTACGATACTGAATTGTATTTGGTTGTCTCCTGATTCTTTTTTATGTTCCATTTTCATCAACAAAAACATAGTTTGGCAGCACTTTTGAATCATTTCCAATGGAAAGTATACTAAAGTGTGGCCAACCTACGTGTTAATTGATCATCAAAAGGCAAAATATGAAACAACAGCAGATGACAATTTTCATTTCCCGCATTCTCAGAGTTAAAAAGAGGTCAAAAGTGACGGGATGTCTTTATCATCAACCCAAGGCCAGCAGTGCAGCAGAAGCAGACTTAACATTACCTTGTACTAAATGTGTTGGGCCTTCCCTTGTGACAAAATAGATCAATGTTTTTTTTCTCTTCAAATTGCCAATACATTGATAGCTCAAACTAACACAGATATGAACGTGTGTGGCTGCCGTAGAATAAATTTGACTCATGACAGTTCCTGATCTGCTAGAACACTCCTGTGGTCCAATAATGATATATACTGGTATCATCTCTGGTGTTTCACCGACTGTATGGCAAACAGTGCAGACCCTGATCAGACTATACAGATGCGCAAGCGAGTCATGGTCTATACTGATCATGGAAATCATGTGTCCAATTTTTTCCCAGTCACAGATACTTATATGTATATGGGATTAGCATACATTGCGCGCACACAGCATAGCTCCAAAGTAGGCTGATCAGAATGTATAACGTTCACAATTAACTCTTTGCATGAAAATATCATCCAACAAATTGTGAGCATGTTTCTTATTTCTATCTGTAAATATGTCTTGGAATTTCATTAGAATTGCGTCCTCTGGACGCAATTCTAATGAAATTCCAAGACATATTCATGATATTTACTGACAGAAGTACGAGAAAATATAAAGAATTATCGTCTACTACTTTTGAACTATTTATAGCCCACATATTTCTCAGCATGCAAAGAGTTAAATTTAATAGATGAACATGTACATATTGACATCACTTTTCCATCAAAAGTGGCCTAAAGTAACACACTGCTACATAATTTTGACAAATTTTATCTGATGTCCCCTTCTTTGATGGATTACATTTGTGGCTGTTACTGGAGAAATGGGGCATATGGGTTTTGCGACCGGTGTAGATCCAGATCAGCCTGTGCATCTGCACAGTCATCAGGATCTGCATTGTCCTTTCCATCTATGAAACACCCGTTTCTAGCAAGCAATATAGATCATTATCAGGCTACAGGAGTGAGATATTTGATCTGCAGTTACACTGTTCACATTTGCCATATGCCCTATTTCTACAGTCACATGATGATGGTGTAACTTCCAACACGAAAGGTGACCATTTCATACATGTATTTATTTGTCAACCCTTAGACCGCTACTGACAACAATTGTCATCTGCTGTTGCTTTTATATCTTGCCTTATTTGTCAATAAAAACATGTTTTGACTTGACAGCACTTCAGAACAGCACCCCCCCCCCCCCCCCCCCCCCACCCCCCCCCCCCCCCCCCCCCCCCCGCTCTATTAAAACTTAAACTTTGAAGTTCAAACAAAATACTAGAAATAATAGAATAAATGTTGTATTGGGATAAATAAGTTGTTGTGCTTATAGACAACACAAGTGGACAAAATTGTGTATGCACCGGGTCAAATGGTGTGCCTAAATAGTGCAAAGACGGAAAAAATGTGAAACGACAAAGACGAATCGTGATGCCGATTGTAGGCTATTATGTTTGAGTAAACTTTCGGTAGACTAAAATAAATTAAAATTTTACAAATCTGTTTCTTGTTTCGTTTTTTATTTATTTTCTACTCTATGCCGGGTTGCCAAGCCGGTTATTTGTCTTTGTGAATAACGACAAAATAGTTTGTTGTGCCATTTCAATAATAATCAAATGACAGACCACATAGAAAAAAGTTATCTTATATATACCCAACTCGTAATTCATTGCTAATTATGCTATTATCACTGTTCACACCGACTTCAAAATGAATTGTCGGCCTAATTTGGCTAGCTGCACACACATAAATTTAATTAAATTACGTGTTCAACAATTAATTTGTACAATTGAATTAACATTCAGTGTTCTTTAAACATCAGATCGAGTTCAAAGTATATCGGCGGTGTGATTTAGGACTTCAATTGATCCCTGATCCCTAACGAGTCACGCTTTTAACACGACAGACGTACCTTGTCATTTATCAAAATGTTTGCGATTTGTAATGTATATATCACGTGAGCCGGCTCATCAGGATTCTGAAGTTCAGAATCATTTCCAATGGAAATTATTCTGAAGAGCTGTCAAAGCATGTTGTAAATTATTCTAAAGTGCTGTCAAAGCAGACGAAAAAAAATAATAAGATAACGGACTATCGTAATTTTGTGATAGTTACTATGACTACTATGATAGTAGTAATCGACCCGATTAGCGATTTAGCATTTACACTTTACGCACTAAATTTTTTAAAAAACCTGCAGGGCACCGATGTTCAGATTTCGCTATATTGTTATTGAGAGACAATTCTACAATATGACACAAATATATTACTGTAAACGCACATAATAAAATGTGTATTAGCAAAAGTCTTAGGTCACTCTCCACGAAGTAGAATTAAGTAAACAAAGATTGAAAGAATGCTTCAAACGCACATTTGGAAAGACTACTCCGTCATAACTCTTATGTAATGCAGTGTAATGAAATGTAATTATAGTTATGTACTCAGATCTAACATTCTACATAAGTTAGTGTCATAAGATAATGCTCAAGCAGAATTACCTTGGTCATTCCGACACCAACAACAAACACTTTCCTCTTCATCTTGATTGGATTTTGTCTTTGGAGCAGTAGTTTAAATACAGAAGAAATCCACATGAGGTAGATGCAAGGTCAGAATAAAAACTGATAAAGAAAATACAAAGGTAAACCCTGGTCTGATACACCTGACTAGTTTAAACTTTGCCCCATCTGATTACACAGGTCACAGCCCACAAAGTCCACAGCTTAATTAGGGGTCGGTTCAAAGTTGTGATAATAAAATGCATGGACACAAATAAAAACGATAATGGCAGTTTCAATAGGCAAGATCAATAGGAAAATATTAAATATAATATGTGTAATAATAAAAAAAATAATATTCATGTTCATCCTGTTGTCAGTGTTGATAGTAAATACGAAAATGGCATTTTTGGCCGGCATTTTTTTGTTCCAATTTTGAGATGATCCCTCAATTAGGATGATGGTTTTGTAAACGATAGAGTAGCAACTCAACTATTGAGTGGCAAAATCATATCAGAAATTAATCGAATAAATAGTTGTATGCTGCTTCATAGAATGTCAATAACAACCTTTGTCATTCCAACGCCGATGACATAAACCTTCTTTTTCATGTTGCTGTTTACACTGGGAGCTGCCATATTGATGACGTCACGGGCACCGAATATGGAACTATTTTCAAAGCTTTCAAATATCAGTGCTCAAAAGCAAATATATTCCCTTTTATGACTACGTACACTAAAACTATTTACTAGCATTGATATACATTGAGATTTGATTTGTTTGTCTTTACAGTTTAATAGATTGCTGTCAAACACCTCAAAAACTGTTACAATGGAATTACTTTTCTGTCGTACGTTTTCTTGGTGGTAGTTATTTGGCTGTTGTAATTTTGGCGCGGGTTATTGTTATGGACTCGTATTTTTTCTTAAAAATCAACGATATTTCGCCGACATATTGCAAGAAATGTGTTTTAATCATATAAACTGAACATTTGTCTCTCGATTCGTTTAATTTATGGACCAAATACACCGATAGTTTATCCAAGAAAACGATCCGAAAGCAAGACAGGTAACGCATCCATCATGTTTTTGGCATCTGAATTCTTTATTGAAAATCAGCTGTCATTTCCGTTGTTTTGCGTTGTTTTATCGATCGTATTGATATGTTTATCGCGTGCATTAAATATCTCCCTAGTTTATGTATATTGTAAAGCGAGTAAAATGATATTTAGAGATTGATTTCAAAAAATATTCTCAATTTCTGCGACCGTTTTGGAGGGTGGTGGGGTATTTGAAATCATTATTAGCATCTGACCTCTTTGTGATCAATCTTGCCTGACTTGATGATCTGATTTATTGGCCAGTACTGTTTGCTCACTATTGCTACTGTAATTAGTTTGACATACACAGCAATGTTATCATAAGAGCATATGGCAATACTTCACAAAGACAAAACTTCTGCAAGTTCTGGCTTCTTTCTTCAGCTAACATTGCAATCCCTAGTTGGATGGGACCTTCTCATCCATCTCTAGCACAGACAGCACTGGCTGACCCAGGCTTTGTAACTATATTTTTCTATTGTTTTGGATTTCTCAAGAGAAATATAAAAATCACATCAAAAATCATAACTTAGTAAGCAGAACAGTCAACACCTCCACTCCGGTGTCACCAGCATGCTGACTACACTGTACCTCTATGATACCTCTATGATGGTTTCTGGGCTCTGAAGTAAGGAGGAATCTCCTTTTTTAGCCCATTTTCTTCAGTCATTCTTCGGATACTATGTATCTTGTATTCTTGCATGGTTTGATTTGAATATTTAGGGTACAGGTTTGTAGTATTTAATGTCACATTTGGTAGTATATATGTATGTTTATTAACATATATAACGTGGTTAAAATTGGTATATAGTATCGTGGTTCCAGTACTGGTCGAGTTTCGATTTGAAATCATTCATGTCATTCGAGTTCACAACATACTTTGGGAGTGAGTTCCAATCGTTTATTATCCTCTGTGAAAACTGTTGTAGGCGAAATGATGTTATACAACGTGGTTTGGCCAGTTTATAATCATGTCCACGAGTCCTCGACTGGCATATTGTAAAGAATCTGTCTGATGGAATGTCTTCTATACCGCGAATAATCTTAAAAGTCTGGATCATATCCCCTCTTCTCCTATGTGCTAATGTTGGTAGTTTAAGTTCTTTCAGTCTGTCTATATATTCAAGGTCCTTCAGCTGAGGTACAATCTTGGTTGCTCGTTTCTGAACTTTTTCCACACTAATTATGTCCTTCCTCAAGAATGGGTACCAAATAATATTCAATATGTGGTCTTACCATAGCTTTATAGAGCATGAGGAACGAGTCCTTTTCAATGTAATCGAAGGAACGCACAATTAATGAGAGCATGCTATTGGCTTTGTTAACTTTTGAGGCAATGTGACTGCTGAATTTCAGATTTTGTTGGAATATTATACCTAGATCCTTCTCTTCAGACACAGTTTCCAGATTAACAGAGTTCATTGAGTACAGATGTTCTTGATTATAAGTACCATAATGAATGGCTTTGCATTTGTTGACATTAAACCTTAGTTGCCATAGATCTGCCCAACTACATAGGGAGTCCAGGTCCTGTTGAATTTTGTTATAATCACTATCCTGTGAATATAGTTTAGTATCATCAACAAATATCTTAACTGTGCAATCAACCACTTCAGGTAGGTCATTTATGTAAATAATAAACAGTATAGGTCCTAGTACGCTGCCCTGTGGTACACCACTTATAACATCCTGCCATGACGAACAATATCCCTTAACAGCTACATATTGTCGACGTTCCAATAGAAAGTCTGAGATCCATGATAATATATTGCCTTTAATGCCGTATGATGAAAGTTTGATTAGTAAACGTTGATGAGGTACACTGTCAAACGCTTTTGCGAAATCTAAGTACACTGTATCCCAAGAGTTGTTGTTCTCAATAAAAGTAGACCAGTCTTCCATTACATCAAGTAGTTGAAGAACACAGGAACGACCCGAGCGAAATCCAAACTGTGCACTAGATATGAGATTATTCCTATTCAGGTGTTCAATAACAGCAGCACGTATTCATTTCTCCAGGCATTTGCAAACTATAGACGTGAGGCTTACAGGCCGGTAATTACCAGGCGATGATTTGGTTCCTTTCTTGAATAATGGAGTGACACGAGCATCTTTCCATACTTTCGGTATCTTGCCACAATCAATAGATTTTTGAAATATTAATAATAGAGGGGTTGCAAATACTTGAGCCATTGTCTTTAATAATAATGGATTCAACTCATCAGGACCCATCGATTTACCACCATCTAGTCCAAGTAGGATTTTCACAACACAATCTACATCAAGTTGTATATTTTCAAGGGGAACATTAAAGGTACGATCGGGTATGTCAGGAACATTTGTACTATTTTCTCGCGTAAAAACACTGGCAAAGAAACTATTCAACACTTCTGCTTTCTCCAGCTCAGTCTTTGTTATTGACCCATCATCTTTGATAAGATTTGTCACATTAGATACAGTTTTTATCTTACTTTTCACATATTTCCAGAAATGTTTACTTTCCGTCTTCGCCCTTGCTGCAATCCTCTTTTCGTAGTTTCGTTTTGCTTTCCGAATACTTTCAGTTGTAGCATTTCGTATTCTACTATAACTTGCAAAATCCGCAGGACATCTTGTGGCTTGGTAACGGGACCACGCATGTTTCTTGTCTTTAATACATTTCAACGAGTCACTAGTTATCCAGAGTGGTTTTGGTTTACAGCCTTTCCTAGGTATTACTTTTGGTATATGTTTAGTTACAGTCTTCATATCGGCTAGCAAAAACATCCCACATACCATTTATGTCGCAGTCACCAAATTCTTCATTCCAATCTATGTTATTCCATTCGTCAGAAAAACTTTTATAGTCACACCTACCATACTTAAGTTTCGAAACACCTGTGTGATATTCCTTAAAAGAGCACAAATAACTAAATAATATAGTAACATGATCGCTCACACCCAAGGAAGGCAAAATATTTATTCCTTCAATGTCATTTTCATCATTTGTTAGTACAAGATCAAGAATGAGAAGATTGGTTTATCTCGAACACGTGTAACCTCAGAAATATGTTGAAATAGAAAATTGTCCTGAATGCACTCTAAATATAGTTCATGGTGAGTTTCACTATGACAAGTTGTATATTGTGTCCAATCAATGTCCTTCATATTGAAGTCGCCAGCAATAAGTACTCTATTACCACTGTTAGTTGCTTCATTTAGAAGTCTATTTATTGTAATATATGAATCGTGTGATGATGGGCTTCTGTAAATCACACCGAGTATTATAGTCTGATTGTCAACAATCCAGTTACACCAGGAAGCATCGTCATAGATAGAATTATGGTGAACATTGGGCGATATATTCATATCCGACTTTGCATATATAATAACACCTCTTCCACTATCTTTACTTGGAAATGCACAATAACCATCCAGCTGATACAATACTGATGAGCATGACACATCGCATAATACCTTAGGTAAGACTTCAGTGATGAAAATAAGATCTGGATTTTCCAATGATATTTGTATTTTCAGTTCATCAATCTTATTTCGCAACTGATCAGCATTAGTATATAAACACATAACTTTGTTAATAATGACATCTGTAATATTTGTATCACTATTTCTTGACTCAGGTATAGAGTTCATGACTGTATGTATATCATTATCACTGTTATCTAGTTCACTAGAATCACTTTCAACAGACAAAATATAACTGTCTTGACTAGAAACTATTGGCATGATAATTGGGAGCTGGTGGCGATAGTTTCACAATACAGTGAATACTAACATTTCAGTTGGAAATATGTAGCATAATTAATATAACTGAAGTGCTTTGCAATCCGATCTAATTCTCTAATCTGCTGCAGGGTAACTCTTAAGGATGCAGTGTCACGCGTCCACAACTATGTATGCTGTCATTTCGGCGATTGTTTTCTAGTGTGTGTCAATAATAAAGTAATGATTTTGGAATAATCCAGCTGATTAAATGCTACACCTTGTCACAATTTGATCACATTCCGAAATGTAAAATGGATGGTTGTCTTTTTCACTAAAAATCTAACAGATTTTTGATCCACTCGAAGGCAATACCACCTATTAAAATAATGATACTTCTTACTTAAAACAAATTACTACTGCTAGTGTGATTGCAAAATCGCACAACAAATGGTCTTCTAGTCTTGGTAAGCCTAGGTACATGTACATAAATAACCCCCACGCCAACTTTAACAGGGCTCCAGATAAGTTTTGCACCTAAAGAGTAATATACCCCCAGATTTCAAATTCAATGCATATTTTACTTTTACAAATGTATTATTGATTTTCTTCCTTACTGTTTGCTTTTTGCTGTTAAATGAAGTAAATTTTCAACTTTATTACTATATTTTCACTACGCAATTTGAAACTCGATGCTTATTTTCACATTGCTTTGAGTATTATACTCCCATTTTGATAAATCAATGCATGTTCTGCTTAAATAAGTGTGTAAAATACGACAATACGCACCTTATCTGGAGCTCTGCAAATGCATACTCAATCCAGTCGCCAGTTTACATTGCATATTGTTCAGTGGTGTTCATACATGTACACCACCCTATCATTGCAGATGTAAGTTGTGAGCCAGCCAGATTTCAGCATGAATGGTGAGGTTCCAAGTGTACCCATCACCACTTTGGCTGGGATAACAAGTCTCACAGAGTGTAAGTTACTACTGTACAATTGTTTCTGTCATGTATCTTTTTTATGCAAATTTTTTCAATCACATTAAAATTTAAAAACCTATTTAGTCTACAATCTCAAAATAGTACTTGTGCTTCTAATACTTCTTTCTAAACCTGTAAATTAGCAGTCATTATTAATTATAGCTACCAGTTTAAATCATAAAATGTGATGGATCTTGTGACCAAACATGGCACTGATTTCACAATTGGCATATGTTGGCAATTTCAACGTTTGGCATATGTTCTACGCCAGAGTACCACCGATCACATGTAAGCATAATCATACAGGAGAAATGGGGCTTATTGGTTTTGCAACCAATTTAGATCAAGATCAGCCTTTGCGTCAAATCAGGGTCTACACTGTTTGCCATTCCATCAAAGAAATTCCTCTTGTGCTTCTAACAAGTAACATAGATCGTTATCAGGCTACAATATTGTGATACATGCATGTGATCAGAAGCTGCACTGGTTACAAATCACATAAATGCCGTAACACTCTCTTATCCCCCTCGCAGGGGGTGTAGATATAGCGATATTCCATTTGCATGTTACATACAGTACATGTGTGTGTTGGTAACACCTAATTTCTTACTAACATATCAACCACTTCATTGATTTTAATACTATTTGGCCTCAATGTAGTATGACGTTGCTTTGTTTTGCAAAATGTACATGTATGTACACCCCACATCTGAACACCCCACGTCACTGAGGAGTTCTGTTCTTTTTATTATCAAGGCTGCCAGTAAGGAGATTAGATTTGTAATAACAATGTCCTTATTATACCCGGCATATAAAGTAAGTCGATGGGTATATAGTTGTCGATGGGTATATGGGTATAAAGTATGTCGATGGGTATATAGTTGTCGATGGGTATATGGGTATAAAGTATGTCGATGGGTATATATTTGTCGATGGGTATATGGGTATAAAGTATGTCGATGGGTATATAGTTGTCGATGGGTATAAAGTATGTCGATGGGTATATAGTTGTCGATGGGTATATGGGTATAAAGTATGTCGATGGGTATATAGTTGTCGATGGGTATATATAAAGTATGTCGATGGGTATATAGTTGTCATTCTTCCGTAAGATTTGCGTTAAAATATTATTTATTTGTCGGTCCAGGCAGTGGCCGGGTGTATACGTGAGCCTCTGCTCAATTGCTCTAGTTATGAAGGCTGTCCTCAGAGCTCCAGATAAGTTTTGTGTCTAAAGATTATTATACACTCAAATTTCAAATTCAATGCATATTTTACTTTTACAAATGTATTATAGATTTTCTTCCTTATTAAATAGGGAACAAATAATAAAACGGAAAAAAGAAACAGTTTAAAAATTCACTTATTTGAGCTGCAAAAACACTTTTTGCAGCTGAAGGTAAAATTCAAATTTATTACAGTATTTTCACTACTCAATTTGAAAATCAATGCATATTTTCACATTGCTGTGAGTATTTTGTACTCCCACTTTTGATAACCTATGCATACTGCTAAAATAAGTGCATACAATACTCCATACATTGTCTTGGTGATAACAATGCACTTGTTATTTCAGTATTGTCGGAGTTGCCCCTACCCACACCGTTGCCAAATGCGACTGGAGATGCAAGTTTGTTGTACAACAAAAAGCTTACAGAGCAAGCACAAAAGATACTAGCCAGTAAAGATGACGCACTGGTTCAACGTTTGGCATATGTTCTACGCCAGAGCACCACCGATCACATGTAAGCATAATCATTTTATTTTTCACATCTTTACTTGTAGATATAAGCCAGCTCCTATAGCCGGTTTCATTAAAAATGCAAAGTACAGTCGAACTTCGATGGGTCGAACAGCCTGCGGGGTTAAGTTCTAGTTCGACCCATCCGTTGTTCGACCCATCGGGATTTTCTACTGTAACCATTTCAGATCTACGAGTTGGTCAGTGTACTAAGTGAAACAAGTCGTCATTGCGACACGTTGTTTCATATAAATGCGCTTACATTTGCATTCACGGTTGATTGTCACAGTCGTTTATTAACAGAAACAGGCTTTAATAAAATAAAGAAAGCGGCAAAGTCATGTGTGTTTTTATTTACATAGCCATTATACAGCAATAGAACATGAGAACAACAGAAAATGATTACGAAATACAATTGGCGGACTTGATTGCCCCGTCTGATACGATCATGCCCAGTCGCCCCATCACTACTTCGGACCCGGAACCACATTCACTGCAAATCATAATTTACTATCACATGGAACCCAGTACAAGTTATACATGAAAGTTATACACGTCCGATATTGAAGAAGTCTGTTATTCTCGCGATCTCCGCTTTCGATTTGTGGCCTTTCTCCACTTCCATGATAGCCTGGTATTTTTCTTCAATTGTCTTAGTAGTCAATTTACGTTTCACGCCAGATTTCCCCGTAGCCGATCCAGATAGCACAGTGTCGCTAACCGATCCGAATATCCCCCCCGGCAGAACCGGGTCCTTCCTCGGATTGCTCGGTCGTAACTAGTGCATTTGTGGTAGACATTATTACGAGTCTGATGATCTGTAAAATATGTTTTGCTTATATGGCGAATAAATCGGATGACACATCACACTCATTACTGATCATAGTAAAAACAGTTCATGTTGATTTACAACTTAAAAGGCCAGATGCTTGGGTCATTAATTAAAACTGAGCGCTATTTAATTCCACATGTCCCATAAATTACCACTTTAATTAACTAACAACTTCGTCGACATTGGTCAATGCATAATTACCACGTATGCTGGTCATGACTGCCGTTATTGTATACGCTCAAATGACCACTTGAGATTTGTTTGAAAACCGGTTAACAATAGGTGTGAAAGTCAATCAACTAGTCCGGAGACAATCGTCTGACATGTTCGAGTTTTTGTGGTGTTTATAGTGGATTTATACACGACCGGGCGTGACAGCGATTCGAGGTATTGAGGGTTGTTCGACTTTCACAAGTTCGACCTATACCGGGTAGTTTTAACGTATTTATATAGGAATTCTGCCGGGACCTAAAGGCTAGTTCGAGGCAAGCATGGCTGACGAGTTTACCAGGGTTCGACCCATCGAAGTTCGACTGTATATACTTATCTAGCAAAGTGTACTTTGAGGGAGTAATCATTTTTTTCTCCAGAAATTATTATACTGAATTTATTACATTATCACAGCCAAAATGGCTGTGATAAAGTAATACATTCAGTATAATAAAACTTAATACATTTATCATTACATTAAAAATTCTCCCTCAAAGTGTACTTTCATCAGTATTTGATAAGTATACTTTACAATTTTTATGAAATAAGCTACATAAAGGCAGTTTATGATACTGCTGTTAACATATGATTGAGTGTGATTACTCACAGGTGGAAGACTCGGACCTACAACACAAAAAAAATGCCTATTAAAAAAATCCCATTACCCCACCCACTTGGTCTCGTACAGTACCGTATTCTATTTATAAAGGTGAGTATAAATATGGCTATTATAGAAAGAGCCCTCTCTTTTCCGGCTCGCACATACACAATAAACATCAATTAAATGTATGACTTCTGTCTCTGGCAATCGATAACGGTATTAGGTGTGTGAATATATTCACTTCAAATTGCTGTTTCCAGCATTTATTCAGTTATTCACATTTTGTATACCCCATCCAAAGCGAAATTTGCGTGTACGAAAGAATCTCACACAGAATCTGAGGCCGTCCGGCGTGGATTATTGGTCATATTTGGCCGATAGGCATTTTTTGGTGTCGTAGGTCCGAGTCTTCCACCTGTGTGATTACTGTGCAACAAGTAAAGCCCTTGTTAACCCTTTCAACACCAGAGAGTAGATACCTCTTTCCTAATATTTGCAAACGGTTTTCATCATGATGAGCGGGGCTCATAACGAGCCGTCTCGTCCAGATCTGCACCATTTGGTGATATTTTTTAATGTTTACAAAATGACCCCCTTTTCTTGCACTTAGCGTGAAATAGTCCATGTCCGTTACTTAGGGGTGAAATGATTAATTCCCTCTGATAACCGATCTGTATCCTTCAGAGAGTTGAAGGACAAGCATGGCGGCGACATAGGTGCCACCGAGCTGCCAGACCTGCTGCAGACAATACTGTCCTCCGACCCTGATGCATTTAAGGAAGGCCTGCTGGCTGCTAATGGTAATATATGCACACCTGTAATATCACTACTGTTCCACGTTTTGCTGTCGACACACTTTTGCCCATTAGATTAAAACATATTTATTTCAAATTATAGCAATTGAGATATATATGTATACTTACAATTGAGATCAGGATTAGAAAACAAGCTTTTACACTTATGTGAATTCTTTTGGAAGAACCTTTAAAGACATTTGCCCCGTGCAAGCTGATCCTGAGAATAGTGCTGCAGTAGCCATTGCTTGTCGTAAAAGGCGACTAAACTGGCTTAACGATTGGGTTCATGCTTTCTGGAACCCACTATACCGGATTTGGCCCTCATGTACATTTTTGGCTTTCTTGTATGTGAGAGTTGAGTCGGGCTATGCCCCATATATAAAAGTAAGATTAGCACTAATCATATTACTTTTAGGGGATGGGATAAATGATGCTGGTGTGGCGAGGGCCTGGCACCAGATCAGGTTGTTCTAATTTCAGGACTGAATATATATTTTGATTGTAAATATTGAGTTCTGAAGTTGGGATTTACCCCCCTCGGACAGGTGGATACGGGACACGACCCCGTTGACCCGTCTGCGTGTAGACTCCCTGAGGCTTGTACCTCTATGTCACAAAAGCGGACGTTAAACCCTATTCACTCACTCACTCACTTTAAAGACATTAAATCTAAAACATATTTAAAACTAAACACTTTTTTATCAGTAACAAAAAGTCACCGTCCCCACTCCGCAAAAGCAAAACATATGTCTCGCATTCCGTTATCGCGGGCGAGACATATGTTTTGCTTTTCCGGAGTCGGCGGTGGCGGCGTCATCATTCAATGTTAAGTTTTCGTGTTACGGTCATTACTTCAACACCTTATCAGCTACAGTCATCAAACTTTATACATCCCTTTACTATGATATGTAGATGAATAGAGGACTATTAATATTTTTTTCTTGGGCCCCAGGGTCACGCAAGGTCAAGGCGGAACCAGGCGAGACCTTTGATTCTGCGGAATTCTTGTTTAGCTCAAGTGAGCTGCTTTTTGTCTGTTGTCCGTCCACAATTTCAAAAGTCTTTCTCCCGAACCGCTCGGTCAAACTTCACAAAGATGATATATGGGTGTGGTGCACGTCATATTTGTAACATTGGAGGTTGTCACATAATCCAAGATGGCCGTTGTGAAAAAGTAGGTTGAATTCTTAAAAAAATCTTGCGAACCGCCAAACCGATTTCAAATAAACATGACAGGAATAATCGACAGTCAGTGCTCTTTCAGGTTTGTTGAAATGATGATGCTGGGATTAAAAAATGGGCAGGTCAATTATTAGTAAAATTTCACACTTGGTCATATTGTATATCAAATCAAAGTTATTGAGGAGCGATCACTCTGAAGCGGTTTTAAGATGGCCACCAAAAGGTCTAACCAGTATCTTTTTATTACAGCTTTCAAACAGCCTGTTCTTACCAACCGCTTGGCCGATGCTTCATAAATTGTTGTCTTTCGGTGAAACATTTACAGATCTTTAAAATTGGTGATCGTCACATAAGATGGCCGCCATATAAAGTTGGACGAAATCTTTAAACAATGTCTTCCCATTATAATCACCATACTGGTTTCGACAAAACTTCGTAGGAATAATGAATATATAAAACTCCATCAGATTTACTTGCAGATATATAATAACCAGGTGAGCGATACATGGCCACAATGGGCCTCATGTTTATTTGAAGAAATTCCATCAAATATTGATTTTATTACGAACAAAATATTCTTTACAGGAATTTAACATGCCCCTTGTTAAATTCTCATGAATTTTTTTTTGATGCAATAAATATTTGAGTGTGACTTAAAATAATTATTTTAGACTTTATGAGTTTACTGGCCAAAAGTTTGTGGCAGAAAAATGTGGAACATGTTTTAAAGTGTATGATAAAAGAAGTTTGTGCAACTATTATTTTTACTTTGATTCTCATATGTGGCTGTGCATCCGCACAGTCGGATCAGGATCTGTACTGTTTGCTGTTCCATATGTGAAATGCCTGTCGTGCTTCTAACAAGAAATATAGATCACTATTAGGTCACAGGAGTGTGCTATTTGATCAGTAGCTACACTGGTCACAAATCATATTAGCCCAATATATCCAGCCACATATTACACTCACATGAATATAAGCCATTATGTGTGAACTATCATAACAGTTCTACCAGCATCTGCTCTGTGTAGATACGTTTAATTTTGCCGTTACAAACTAATTGTTATTATTTGATTTATTCTTACAGCAAAGACACCTGACAGCAGAAAAGCATGCAATCAGTTCTCGCCCCAACCACACTCAACGTCACGGTAAGACAAAGGCAGTCTTCATTACTTACTGTTTATCAGGTAACCTGCCCTGTATTGACTGAATACGTACCGACTGATAACATATTGTTGTATCAGGCATTGACCTGATACAAACATCCTGGTTACAACGACGTGAAAACTGACGTTCCATTGGTTGGATGACGTTACGTGTTTTTACCGAATGGCATCGGTGTAATGATGCAACGTAAACAAGTCTGCGTTCTCTCCATATATAAGGACGCCATCTGTGGTCATTTTCGAGCATAAAACGTTACCTGATAAATAGAATACCAGAGTTGTGTCTTTTGATATCAAGTTTATCAGGTTCGGAATTCCTACGCGTTTCCTAGCATTGCCTGATTAACTTGATATCAAAAGATGCTACCCTGGTATTCTCTATCTATTCTCAATCATCACAATTCGCTGATATATTCTACACTGAACGATTGGTTCTCGACTTGTGACCAGTGTAAACCTGGGATCAGAGTACATGGTGTTTTTTTTTTTTGTTTTTTTTTTTGAGGTTTTGACCGCCTTTTAACGGCTATATTCCTAATAACAAAAAGTAAGTTTTTTCCCTTATTACTTTTTGTCGCGCCCGCTTGCGGAAAGTGCGATATAGTCGGCACTTCGGCGTACGTATGTGTGTCCGGTTAAAGTTTTTGGTTACGTTTTTTGGTTAAAGTTTTTCGTTATACTATATCTCTGCAACTGCTTTGCCCATTACCTTGAAACTTCACATGGGTGTTTATGATCATCTATATTTTCATTCTACCCCCTCCCGTGCGGCCCCTGTGCCCAATGTCAAGGTCAAATTACTTTGAAGTTTTTGGTTAAAGTTTTTTGTTATACTATATCTCTGCAACTGCTTTGCCCATTACCTTGAAACTTCACATGGGTGTTTATCATCATCTATATTTTCATTCTACCCCCCTCCCGTGCGGCCCCTGTGCCCAATGTCGAGGTCAAATTACTTTGAAGTTTTTGGTTAAAGTTTTTGGTTAACGTTTTTTGTTATACTATATCTCTGCAACTGCTTTGCCCATTACCTTGAAACTTCACATGGGTGTTTATCATTACATTACCTTGAACCTTCACATGGGTGTTTATCATCATCTATATTTTCATTCTACCTATATCTCTTTTTTTAGTGTCCATGCCTCGCCACAAGGCGCGACATGCAGGCCGCGGCCATCTAGTTTCTACATTTGTCTATACAATTCTATATACGGTACAGAGTTTGTGTACACAACTCCTCCGAAACCGTTCAGTCGATCGTTCTGAAACTATACACACGTCTTCTACACATATTGAAGATGTGCACCTTGGTGTTTTTATGCGGAAAAAAATATTTTTTAACTTAGCCATTTTTTCTACATTTTTCTATACAATTCTATATACGGTACAGAGTTTGTGTTTGTTTGTGCGATATATAGTCGGCACTTTGGCGTCCGTCCGTCCGTACGTACGTGTGTCCGGTTAAATTTTTTTGGTTAAAGATTTTCCGTCTACTATATCTTCTATTTTTGTATTGTCCATGCCTCGCCCCAAGGCGCGACATGCAGGCCGTGGCCATCTAGTTTCATTAGCTAATGACTGCGCTTCTGAACAGTGAGGCACTTGTTACAGAGCGTGTATTGAAATAGTATGTAGTATACAGCGTGCATCTGGCACTGGTTGATGACTAGTACCACAACAAATCGTTGCCTGTCTGCGAGTGCGATAATTATGTCGTATAATACAAACTATTACGTTAAAAAGATGAAACAATTCCAGTGGCTAAACCAGTCGAATCCGTCAAAACAGGCCAAAGTGAATCTGAATCGGGTTCGGCAGAATCTGAGACAAATTGTGATGTCGGTGCCAATGCAGCCTTTGTAGGTGTACTGTTATTTGAGGGACATTCTTTGAAATGGCATCAGTAAACTCAAAACGCAAATAGCATTTACATTGAATGAATTGATACTGCACTAGTCATTAGTTTTCAGTTGTATTGCTTTTATTAGTGGAAGTGTCACTTGTATCGGCATTAATATCTGTTCATGTGGTCTTAAATAGTTTATTAAAGTTAGAACTGATATTATCTAAAATATTATAATTTTCCCCATTTGAGATGGAAACGCCGCGAAAATGACAAATGAATGTACTGGTCATAATGTTTCCAACAGGATTTAAGCGTGGTATGTTAAAGTCGTGGGAAGAAAGGGTCAGATTGTGCACATCAATTTTTTAAATTGGGGCACATTTGCACACGTGAAGAAATAACTAGGTGTTTGCCCCGGCCTTACATGACCTTAGCTGTTAATAGGCCGTTAAACACCAAGAAACAAATACTAGGTGTTTGTGATTATCCATCTCGGCCACAGATCATAACTATTAACTGAATTAACTTCTTGTAAGTGAGCCCCGTGCAGGCACCGGGGCGGTTGATGAGAATAGTGCTGCAGTAGCCATTGCTTGTCGTAAAAGGCGACTAAACTGGCTTAACGATTGGGTTCATACTTTCCGGAACCCACTATACCGGATTTGGCCCTCATGTACATTTTTGGCTTTCTTGTATGTGAGAGTTGAGTCGGGCTATGCCCCATATATAAAAGTAAGATTAGCGCTAATCCTATTACTTTTAGGGGATGGGATAAATGATGCTGGTGTGGCGAGGGCCTGGCACCAGATCAGGTTGTTCTAATTTCAGGACTGAATATATATTTTGATTGTAAATATTGAGTTCTGAAGTTGGGATTTACCCCCCTTGGACAGGTGGATATGGGACTCGACCCCGTTGACCCGTCTGCGTGTAGACTCCCTGAGGCTTGTACCTCTATGTCAGAAAAGCGGACGTTAAACCCTATTCACTCACTCACTCTTGTAAGTGAGTGTGTACTGTATAGTCAAACTTAAAGGGATGCTGTTTCCAGGCCTCGTCCAGATTGTCTTTGAAATTGTTCACCAAGTTGTTTTGCACACTCGCATCTGGTAGTAGTATTCTAGATGGTTACCACCCTCTGTGAAAATTCATTTGAACTTTGTGTTGTCGTATTTCTGGCCTTATTTTGGCAGACCTATATTTCTCTATCGGTTTTCATGTGTCATGTTACTAGGGAAGGGTTGTGGGCGAGAGGTTACAGCACTGGACTTCTATACCAGAGGTGGTATGTTCAAATCTTGCAATTGGCATCAAAACTACTACTGGCTTAGTATTTCCATCTCGCTTGTCTTTTGATGCGACTTGAAACGAAGATGCCGTCCCTAAATGACCTTAGCTGTTGCTGGAACGTAAAGCCCATTCACTTTCTCATTTGTCATGCTAACTTTGTACACACATTTAGATGCCCCTTCAATCAAGAATTTTTATTTTTGTTAGTGTGGTGACCAAACCGGTGTGGCATATTCTAGATGCGGACATATTAATGTTTTATATAGTGGGTGGGAGTATGCGACGGATAATTTAACAATCAGGGTTCATCCTTACCGGAATATCGACTGGAGACCTGGTTTGGCCCTCACATTCGTCTTTGGCAATTTGTATGTGACAGTTGAATCTGGTTATACATCCTTATGTGAGTATTTCGATTACTTGTAATCCTATTTGAGTGGAAGTGACTTTGGTGTGGTATTCTAATTTCAGGGCTGAATATGTTTTTTCTCAATGTAAATATTCCTTTCTGATTTTGGGATTTTCCCCCCAATGCAGCAAGTTAAAACGGGATTGAACCTGTTTACCCAGCCTTACATGTCATTGAATATGTTTTATATAGAGTCGGTAACATGATCTCGATATCCATATACGTGAAAGATCTTTTCTCTGTGCACAAAATACTGTTTGCTTTATTGAGAGACATTTGCTATAAATATGATTTTAATACCAAACTTTGGAACACTACACCGAGTTAATATATATACTATATTATGAACTTGTGTTACAGGGGTGAGCCAGGCCTGTATGCCGGCCCAGACAGCCCGTGTGTCCAGCCGTCTTTCCCCTCACAGAGTTCTGCCAGTGATTTCCAGAGCTTCCAACAATTTGGCCAATCCAAAGGTATATTCTAAGTACAATTTTACTGAAGGAAAAGCCATGGTTATTGTCACAGGAACCACTGCAATTATTATTCAGTTTGCTGACAGGAGTCAGCAAACTGAATAATAATTGCAGTGTTTCCTGTTTCATCAACTGATCCGGATGTTGTCATTCAGTATGGTGAAGTTGTTTGTGGCTGTGACTGGAGAATTGGGTCTTGTGTTTTTTGCGACCAGTGAAGGTCTGGACCAGATCAACCTGTGTATACATAGTCTAATCAGGATCTGCACTTTTTGTCATTCCATCAATAAAACACCTGTCATACTTCTAAAAAGTAATATGGATCAATATCGGGCTACATTGTACATGGGTGTGCTATTTGATCTGGAGCTCCACTGGTCACAAATCCCATAAGCCCTGTTTCTCCAGTCACAGCCACATGTCAGTGTTGCGTTTGCAATGTTCCTACCATATAAATATATTCCGATATGGCATATTACCTTGTTGGTGAAAGGTTTTCAATCAAGCAACTGCACTTGTTATGTTCCCTGAAAGATACCAATGAGTATACAGCTACAACGTGCACAACTCGGTTGGTACTACCTTCATGTAATGAATGACCAAACTCAATTAACCGTTGGTGTGATTTTTTATTCCAATTTGTACAAGCCATGTTCTGTATGCAGGTTCTACCGAGATGAATGGAGAACACTTTGACATGGAACCTTCAACTAGTTCGAGGTCCAGGGTTCGGGCACAGAGACATTCTGGACCAATAAGTATGACATATCGTCCAAATCATTGTTTTAGAGACATGTCTTTATGTTGATTGTTCTTACTTAATGTTCCATACATATGTCGATGGTCATTTTGGTTCTAGTTTTCAGGCACCTATTTTATCTCTGCGCAACTCGGGTCGGCTAAAATGTTCATATTTACTATACGCCCGTTTGAAAAAACGGGACATATTATGTATCATCTTGTATGGGCGGGCGGCTGGCTGGTGGGCACAGCTTGTCCACGCAATAACTAGAGGTCTACTTGACGGATTTTAACCAAATTCGGTATACATGTTTATCACGGCAAGATGAAGAAGCCTATTGATTTTGAAAAATTGGATTTTTCAAAAGGGTATGGGCAGATTCCATTAAAACCTGAATCTAAAGAAATGACGAAGTGCAGAAGAGCTTATGGCATACCCCCGGCGTCGGCGTCGTCCACAAACTTACCGTTGGGGTAAATTTCCCCAGGGTCAATGTCACAAACTTAGCACATTCACAAACTTAACGTTGGGTTAAGTGTCTTATAACTTCTGTTTCCTTTCATGCAACACCTTGTTATTTCATACATGCATTCCTCAGATGACCCTCTATCATGCTGTTACAAATCCATGTCCCACCACCCAACCCTTACCTCAAGGTGAAGGTCACAACCATAGCACATTCATAAACTTAACGTTGAGGTAAATTTCTTATAACATCTGTTTCCTTTCATGGAACGCCTTGATATTGCATACATGCTTTCCTCAGATGACCCTCTATCATGCTGTAGCAAATCCATGTCTCACCATCCAACCCTTACCCCAAGGTCAAGGTCACAAACCTAGCACATTCATAAACTTAACGTTGGGGTAAATGTTGTTTAACTTCTGTTTATTTACAGGGAATACCTTCATATTTCATACATGCATTCATCTGATGATACACTATCGTACTATAGCAAATCCATGACCCACCCCTTTCCCCAAAGTCAATGTCACAAACTTAGCACATTCATAAACTTCACGTTGGGGTAAATGTTGTGTAACTTCTGTTTCTTTACAGGGAACGCTTTGATATTTCATACATGCATTCATCTGATGATCCTCTATTGTGCTACAGCAAATCAATGAACCCCACCCCTTTCCCCAAGATCAACATCATAAACTTAACGTTGGAGTAAATGTCTTTTTATAACTTCAGTTTCTTAACAGGGAACGCCTTGATATGTCATACATGCATTCATCTGATGATACTATATCGTGCTATAGCAAATCCATGACCCACACCTTTCCCCAAGGTCAAGGTCACAAACATAACACATTCATAAACTTTACGTTGGGGTAAATGTCTTGTAACATCTGTTTCCTTTCATGGAACGCCTTGATATTTCATACATGCATTCCTCAGATGACCCTCTATCATGCTGTAGCAAATCCACAACCCACCACCTAACCCTTACCCCAAGGTCAAGGTCACAAACTTAGCATGTTCATCAACTTAACGTTGGGGTAAATGTTATGTAACTTCTGTTTCTTTACAGGGAACGCTTTGATATTTCATACATGCATTCATTTGATGATCCTCTATTGTGCTACAGCAAATCCATGACCCACCCCACCCCCCCCCCCCAACCCCCTTTTCCAAGTCCCAAGGTCAGGACAAACTTAGCACATTCATACATGCATTCCTCATGTGAATAGCTATCATGCTGTAGAAAATCACCAACTTAGTGCGTTCATAAACTTAACGTTGGGTTAAATTTTGTTTTACTTATGTTTTCAGGGAGCGCATTGATATTTCATACATGCATTCATCTTAATATGCTATATTATGCTAGAGCAAACCCACGACCCACCTTGCACCACTGACCCCAATGTCAAGGTCCACCGCACGCCCCTTAACCCAAGGTCAAGTTATATCATATTCATGTTTTTTTATGCAACTGTGCCAAGTTTGAGTGAAGGCTGCCAACATGCGAGCTTCGTTGTCTTCTGACAACTCTTGTTATTTTTCGCACTCTGTATCCTTGTCCACGCGATAACTCAAGTTCTACTTCACCGATCGTAACCAAATTCGGTATACATGTTTATCACGGCAAGATGAAGAAGCCTATTTATTTTCAAAAATTTCCAATGACTTATCTCCCTTGGCGCCATTTTTATTTTTCGCACTCTGTATCCTTGTCCACGCAATAACTCAAGTTCTACTTCACCGATCGTAACCAAATTTGGTATACATGTTTATCACAGCAAGATGAAGAAGAAGCCTATTTGTTTTCAAAAATTTCCAATTACTTATCTCCCCTTGGCGGCCATTTTTATTTTTAGCCCCCCGTATCCTTTTATGTTTATCACGGCAAGACGAAGAAGTCTATTGATTTTGAAAAAAATTCTGATGACTTCTCCACCCTTGGCAGCCATTTTTAATTTTCCCACTCTATCCTTGTCCACGCAATAACTCAAGTTCTACTCCACCGATCGTAAACAAATTCGGTATACATGTTTATCACGGCAAGACAAAGAAGTCTATGTATTTTGACAGATCGTGACCAAATTCAATATACATGTTTATCACGGCAAAAACCCTATTAATTGTCAGTGAGTTATCTCCCCTTGTTAACTGGCCTTGCCTCGACGAGCGTATATTGTGACCTTCGGCACTCTTTGTTTGCTCTTGGATGTTCTGTCAATTCATCTGTTGTCATATGTGTTGACTAGTAACTTAATATGCTTGTTTATCGCCATCCATGTTTTGATTCATAAATAACTCGTATGACCCACATACCAGATGTCCAGGCCAATCATATTGCTGGAAAAGGGGCCAAATGACTTGGATGTGGTATGGACCAGGCATCAGTAGCCGATTTCATAAACAGTGCAAAGTATACTTTACTAGCAAAGTATACTTTGAGGGAGTAATCATTTATTTTTACTGAAATGCATTATTTCATATAGAACTAACAAATGAATATATTTCATGATTAAAAGTATGCATAATTATTATATTGAATTTATTACATTATCACAGCCAAATTGGCTGTGATAATGTAATAAATTCAGTATAATAAAAATTAATAAAATTGAAAATTTCTCCCTCAAAGTATACTTTGCTACTAAAGTATACTTTGCAATGTTGATGAAATAGGCTACAGATCTGGTTATTCAAATTTCAGGGCTAAATATATAATTTTTTGAAGTAACTTTTTATTTTGGGATTATCACCCCAATGCAGTAGGTTAATTGCAGGATCGAGCCCGTTGGCCCGGCCTTAAATGACCTTAGCCGTTGATAGGCTGTTATACACAAATAAATCAAATCCATTGTAATTCAGGTACAGAAGCACTTAAAGATGACTTTAATCGTGAACAGACATGATCACCAGTGTTTATGAAGCCCGTGAAGTTGAATCATACACGTTTTCTCGGTGTCCGGTTTTGAAAAGTTTCACAGTACATTATGTATGTACCATATGTAGTCTAATAAACGCCCATAGTGCTATGCAATCCGTTGGGATCAAAACATGGAAAAAACATGGAAAGTAGGATTAAGATATTATTTTCACATGCAAAAGCCTGTGAAAATAACATATTTAGAATGCAAATATCGGAGGGGCTTCTATTATATAAATACGGTATATTAAATTTCTATTCATTGCAGTGAATTCGCCAGCGCAGGCCACTGTGGCAGAAACTGTGGTGCGACAAGGTGTTCCTCATGCCAGCGACAGAGGCTCCATCAGGGTAGGCTTCTCACCTTGAATACTATAACACTTGATCCCCTGCTGAGACTGAGTACTTACTCCTTTTATACCCCCCCGCAACGAGTTGTGGGGGGGTATACTGGAGTCAGGTTGTCCGCCCGTCCGTCGTTCGTAAACTTAACATCAGAGAAATATTGTTATAACTTCTATTTCCTTCATCTAAAATGCTTAATATTTCACACATGCATTCCTGTAAGGCTCTACTACCATGCTGTGCCAAATCCACTACCGTTCAACCCCCGTTGATCCCATGGTCAAGGTAAAATACTTAGTATCTTTACAAAACTTAACATCAGAGAAATATTGTTATAACTTCTATTTCCTTCATCTAAAATGCTTAATATTTCACACATGCATTCCTGTAAGGCTCTAATACCATGCTGTGCCAAATCCACGACTGTCCAACCCCCGCTGATCCCATGGTCAAGGTCAAATACTTAGTATCTTTACAAAACTTAACATCAGAGAAATATTGTTATAACTTCTATTTCCTTCATCTAAAATGCTTAATATTTCACACATGCATTCCTGTAAGGCTCTAATACCATGCTGTGCCAAATCCACGACTGTCCAACCCCGCTGATCCCCATGGTCAAGGTCAAATACTTAGTCTCTTTACAAAACTTAACATCAGAGAAATATTGTTATAACTTCTATTTCCTTCATCTAAAATGCTTGATATTTCACACATGCATTCCTGTAAGGCTCTACTACCATGCTGTGCCAAATCGACGACCGTCCAACCCCCGCTGATCCCATGGTCAAGGTCAAATACTTAGTCTCTTTACAAAACTTAACATCAGAGAAATATTGTTATAACTTCTATTTCCTTCATCTAAAATGCTTGATATTTCACACATGCATTCCTGTAAGACTCTACTACCATGCTGTGCCAAATCCACGACAGTCCAATCCCCGCTGATCCCATGATCGAGGTCAAATACTTAGTCTCTTTACAAAACTTAACATCAGAGAAATATGTTATAACTTTTTTCTTTCATTGAAAATTCTTAATATTTCATATGCTGTGACAAATCCCCGCTGATCTCGAGGTCAACGTCACATACATACCGTATAACCTCGAATTAACGCCCCCTCCCAATAAACGCGCATCCCCCCCCCCCCCCCCCCCCCCCCCCCCCCCCCCCCCCCCCCCCCCCCCAAATAAATAAAAAAAAAAATTAAAAAATTCCAATGACCGCCAATCATCAAACACAAATAATCCTTAAAATCCTTATTTGTGTTTGAAATTGGCGGTCCTTGGTATTTTTTTTTACTGGCTAATAAACGCCTCCCCCCCCCCCCCCCCCCCCCCCCCCCCCCCCCCCCCCCCCCCCCCCCCCCCCCCCCCCCCCCCCCCCCCCCCCCCCCCCCCCCCCCCCCCCCCCCCCCCCCCCCCCCCCCCCCCCCCCCCCCCCCCTTTTGTAAAATGTAACGCCTCCGGGGGCGTTAATTCGAGGTTATACGGTAGTCTCTTTACAAAACTTAACATCAGAGAAATCGGTTATAACTTCTATTTCCTTGCTCGGATCTGCTTCACATTTCACACACACATTGCTCCAATGGACCTCTACCACTTTGTAACAAATTCACGTTCATGCCGCTCGCGCTAATCCCCACACACTTGGAAATTTTTACATATTTTAGGGGTACCTGGGCCCACGAGGGGGGTATTCCGTAAGCCTCACTTACTGACCAATCTAGTTTGAAATGTAATGAGTTTTCGTGGGTGGCATTTTTTTCTGGCCGACGTTTCACCGTTTCGGGTGCACAGAGTCGGGTAGTGTGCGCAGAAATGCAGTTTGCTATGTACATAAAGTACAACAGCACACCCTAATGCTGTATGGCGTATGCCTTTGTATTTAAACTGAAATCTTTTAGTTGGCTATAGGCTTTATATTCATAATTTAAATCATGGCAGGCTGTTGAAAATTATAGAGTATATAATAAGTAATTTATTTATTGAATTTAAAGTTTTCTTGTTTGGAATTGAGGGTGGATGCAAGGGATATGCCTCGGAACTCCCTATCCGACCGGCGGCTCGCATTGTTAGGCCGTGTGTCGATTCGGCCGCGCGCAATCATTACTATTTGGCTTTGTCCAATGTTGGCATCTCTGCATGCTGTGCCAAATCCACGACCATCCAACCCTTGCTGATTCCGTGGTCAAGGTCAAATACTTAGTTTCTTTACAAAACTTAACATCAGAGAAATATTGTTATAACTTCTATTTCCTTCGCTAAGCCCAGAGTCAAGGTCACAAGCCCACACTTGGAAAAAGTTACATATTTAGGGGTACCTGGGCCCACATGGAAGATATTCCGTAAGCCTCGCTTACTGACCAATCTAGTTCCCCTAAGTAACTGGAATGGGTTTTGATATGTTAATTTTCCGTGTTTTGTGGTTCCATGATTGAATGATTAACCCTTTCACCCCGAAGTAACAAATGGAATTTGATGTGAATTTTCCAACCAATCCAATCGTCACAAAATGATTTTCAGACTAGTCAATTTATGAAAAGGGGGTGTTTTTGCTCTTAAAAATATGAAAATTACTTGCAAAAAGTGCAGATCCTGATGAGACGGCTCGTCATGAGCCGGCTCATCTCGATCTACACTTTGTGACTAATTAGCCCGCGTGTGCAGTCTGATCATGACCTATGCTGTTTGCCATTCAGTACTGCAGTGTTCTGCCAAGGACGCGGGATCGCGCCATTGGCGCAATTAAATCGTAAATGGCGCAAGAAAAAAATTACCGAAGGGCCAACGGGCGCATTAAATATTCGGTCCGAGTTCGCGTGTTGCGAAATTAAAAAAGTCCGAACTGTGTTAGGGGCGCTCGTGAAATGTACCGGAAATGTAAAATTCGCATAGCAACAGCGCTTAGCTATACATCTATCGACGGTTTTCATTGGATGGTATATTTACATAAGTCATACAAGTATAAAGCGAACTATTTTGGTCCGCCAATCAGAAGAGCCGTTTGAAATGCGCATATTGTCATTAACTAAAAAAAATAAGTCTTGTCTCATTATTATAAAACTGTTGATGAATCACACTTGGGCTCAAAATCAGGGACACATACATTTACCAGTTTGTATATATAATGCATTAATGCTGTCACTACACTTTACTTATTTATATTATTTTACACAAGTGTCACTGTGTGCCTGGGAGTGTGTCTAAGTTCGATTTTTATACACAGATCTATAACATTGATTGGGAGCCGATGGAATGATAAAGAACTGCATATACATCATGATCATGTTTTAATGTTTATTTCCATGTTTTTTACACAATAACAACATGCTGAAAATTTACATGAATTCATTATTGCAAGTCCATTGTCGGGCTCAGCAAAACACTATTTCAAACTATTAATTACTTTAATTGCTGATATTTAATACTTCGAAGCAGTGTTTTTCTTCAAAATACCATGTGTGACCCATTATTTTTGAAAATGTCCCCACTTTTTTTTACCCATGGGGTCATTGGCCCCATGTCTCCGATTTCTTGGCAGAACACTGAGTACTGCCAATAGCGCAATGATTATGTTCAAATCATACTGTGTGCATGTGCAAGAGGACCGATTCCAGTTTCTCGACTGGCAGCCGATTTACCCATAGAGCCTTTCAATGCTGAATTACATTTTGTCATCTATTGTTTATTATCCCCTCGCTGATAGGCAAGAGTGGATATAGCGTTAATACATGTACATGCGTACATACCTCAGGGTTCCCACGCGTCGGAAAAATCAGGGAATTTTGAAGATCTGTGATTTTTTTTGTAAACCTGCAGATATATGGCTACGGCAGTTTTGAGATCAAATAACATAATGGTAACCGTAAATTGCTGTTGGATGTGTTGATGTTGAATATTTGTTTATTTAATAGTAAGATGAAAGGTTATAGTTTATTGTCGCGCCTGCTTTAGCAAAAGTCGCGACTATAGTCACCGATTTTTTCGTCGTCCGAAATGTCAAAACGTTGTGCAAGCTTCGTCATCATGGTATAACTTTAATATTACTTGACAGATTGCTTCAATATTTGGACACTTGATATATGTCAACATTCGGAACAGACTCATGCCCCAATTAATATGCCCTTGGCCTCTTGTACCTTCACATTTATTCGGAAACAGTTGGCCATTGTTTGCGTCAAAAAATTTGTACAAGTTTCGTCATCATCGTATAACATTAATTTTGCTTGATGGATTGCTTCAATATTTGGACACATGATACATGTGAGCATTTGGAACAAACTCACGCCACCATTAACATGACCTAGACCTTTTTGACCTTCACATGGTTGTGGAAAGACTTAGCCATTTTTTTGTCAAAAAGTTTCTTCAACCTTGACCTTTTTCATGTTTTAAGCATGCACTGCACTAATGGTTTTTGAAATGCTTACTTTAGCACATGTCCATGACCATGTTATGATCAAATGCCTCGGCAGGTGCGACACCGCTTCCGTGACGGAATTATTGTTTAAATAATAATTATTGATTTTTTTTAACACTGCTATTATTGATAAGTTTTGAAAATATCTTCCTTTCCTGAGGAATTATAAAACTGTCAGCCTTCTCATGTTACTCACTTTGTTGCATTCAAATTCATACCTTTTATTATGCCCCTGTGACAAGTCGGAGTACATTACTTTTTTGTTGTTAAGCATCTTAATGCTTCGCTAATTATTAACCAAATTGCTTTTATCTCTAAACAACACCATGTTCAGCATTTCCTTCAATAAAAAAATATACATGTATACTAACTGGCCATAATAGAAGAATAAAAATTACATAAACTTAACTGTACATTTGTATTTTTAGCTCACCTGAGCGAAGCTCATGTGAGCTATTGTTACCGCAATGTGTCCGTCCGGCGTCCGTGACCATTTTCAAACGTCTTCTCCTCGGTAACCATTGGGCCGATAGTCACCAAACTTCATGGTCATGGTCCTTAGGTAGGGGGATTACAAAATTGTTAAAATGACGTCATTACGTAATCCAAGATGGCCGCCATCTAAAAATAGCACAAATTCTTCAAAAATCTTCTTCTCAAGAACAGCCAACCGGATTTCGACAAAACTTGGTAGGAATGATCGATGTACAATATTCTTTCAAAGTTGTTAAAATGGTGACCCCAGGGTCAAATTATTTTTCACCGGATATGGTCATGTCATATATCAAATCGAAGGTATCAACGAGACGATCACTCCGGTGCATTTTTTGTCGAAATCGGATGGTTATGTCATCCAAGATGGCCACCGAAAGGTCAAAAGGTCGTTCTTTTATTAGAGATTTCAAAATTCTTCTTCACATGAACCGCTTGGCCCATGGTAGCCAAACTTAAAGGTACATGCCCACACAGCAGGTTACACTGTACTACTACTTTTCATTTTCTGTCATGCCTTATATGAGCCATTTGTCTACCCACTAGCGAGTTATTTTTAATTACGGTGCGTGTTAATTGGTGTTAAATCGCATTTTATATGCCGCGACCAGAAAGGGTATTTTCCGACCTCGTGCTATTTTTAGTGTCACGTGACACGGTCAATCATATCACATATTTGACATGCGCAGTGAAGTATCGGAAGTTGAGAAGAAAAATCTCTGTTCCGAGTCCAAATCTAAATCTGCACGTAACTCTTTCCATTTGGTGATCTGGTCGCCAATATTAACCACTCTCTGTCCCTCAGACATTTCGCCTTTTTTTTGGCCGACGCCGTTTCATACAATTTCCGTCCTGGACGTTTCGACATGTTGATATTCTTGTTTACATATTGGGAAGCCTACTGGCGCGCGTAGTATACTGCGCACCACAAGCCGTGATGTGCAAGTCGTCGTCCCCGCACATTATCAAAATAGACTGTTACCGCCGCGCGTCGCTAACAGTAAATTGATAATTAATAAATGATTATACAGTCGAACTTCGATGGGTCGAACAGCCTGCGGGGTTAAGTTCTAGTTCGACCCATCCGTTGTTCGACCCATCGGGATTTTCTACTGTAACCATTTCAGATCTACGAGTTGGTCAGTGTACTAAGTGAAACAAGTCGTCATTGCGACACGTTGTTTCATATAAATGCGCTTACATTTGCATTCACGGTTGATTGTCACAGTCGTTTATTAACAGAAACAGGCTTTAATAAAATAAAGAAAGCGGCAAAGTCATGTGTGTTTTTATTTACATAGCCATTACACAGCAATAGAACATGAGAACAACAGAAAATGATTACGAAATACAATTGGCGGACTTGATTGCCCCGTCCGATACGATCATGCCCAGTCGCCCCATCACTACTTCGGACCCGGAACCACATTCACTGCAAATCATAATTTACTATCACATGGAAACCCAGTACAAGTTATACATGAAAGTTATACACGTCCGGTATTGAAGAAGTCTGTTATTCTCGCGATCTCCGCTTTCGATTTGTGGCCTTTCTCCACTTCCATGATAGCCTGGTATTTTTCTTCAATTGTCTTAGTAGTCAATTTACGTTTCACGCCAGATTTCCCCGTAGCCGAATCCAGATAGCACAGTGTCGCTAACCGATCCGAATATCCCCCGGCAGAACCGGGTCCTTCCTCGGATTGCTCGGTCGTAACTAGTGCATTTGTGGTAGACATTATTACGAGGTCTGATGATCTGTAAAATATGTTTTGCTTATATGGCGAATAAATCGGATGACACATCACACTCATTACTGATCATAGTAAAAACAGTTCATGTTGATTTACAACTTAAAAGGCCAGATGCTTGGGTCATTAATTAAAACTGAGCGCTATTTAATTCTACATGTCCCATAAATTACCACTTTAATTAACTAACAACTTCGTCGACATTGGTCAATGCATAATTACCACGTATGCTGGTCACGACTGCCGTTATTGTATACGCTGAAATGACCACTTGAGATTTGTTTGAAAACCGGTTAACAATAGGCGTGAAAGTCAATCAACTAGTCCGGAGACAATCGTCTGACATGTTCGAGTTTTTGTGGTGTTTATAGTGGATTTATACACGACCGGGCGTGACAGTGATTCGAGGCATTGAGGGTTGTTCGACTTTCACAAGTTCGACCTATACCGGGTAGTTTTAACGTATTTATATAGGAATTCTGCCGGGACCTAAAGGCTAGTTCGAGGCAAGCATGGCTGACGAGTTTACCAGGGTTCGACCCATCGAAGTTCGACTGTATTTGTATAGCGGGCACTCGTAATTTTTAGAACTGGTGGAATAGTGACATAATTATACAATTTAATTCCTATAAATAACATTTTGTGCCTACTGCGTGGGCATGTACCTTTAAAAGTTATGGTCCATGGGTGAAGTCTTTTCAGATTTGTTAAAATGGAGGTCATCGCTAATCCAAGATGGCCGCCGTCTAAAAATAGCATAGATTCTTAAAAAAATTTCTTCTCATGAACCGACAACCGGATTTCAACGAAACTTGGTAGGAATGATCGATGTACAATGCTCTATCAAAGTTGTTAAAATTGTGACCCCGGGGTCAAAAATGGGCGTGGCCCGTGGGGTCAAATTGAGGTCAAATTTTATTTTTGATCGAATATGGTCATGTCTATATCAAATCGAAGGTATCAAAGAGGCGATCGCTCTGGTACATTATTTGTCGAAATTGGATGGTCATGTCATCCAAGATGGCCACCGAAAGGTCAAAAGGTTGTTCTTTTATTAGAGATTTCAAAATTCTTCTTCAAACGAACCGCTTGACCCATGGTGGCCAAACTTCACAGTTATGGTCCATGGGTGAAGCCTTTTCAAATTTGTTAAAATGGAGGTCGTCGCTAATCCAAGATGGCCGCCGTCTAAAAATAGTACAAATTCTTAAAAAATCTTTTTCTCATGAACCGCCAGCCGGATTTCGACGAAACTTGGTAGGAATGATCGATGTACAATGCTCTTTCAAAGGTGTTAAAATGGTGACCCTGGGGTCTAAAATGGGCGTGGCCCGTGGGGTCAAATTTTATTTTTGACCAAATATGGTCATGTCTATATGAAATCGAAGGTATCAAAGAGGCGATCGCTCTGGTACATTATTTGTCGAAATTGGATGGTCATGTCATCCAAGATGGCCACCGAAAGGTCAAAAGGTCGTTCTTTTATTAGAGATTTCAAAATACTTCTTCACACGAACCACTTGGCCCATGGTGGCCAAACTTCACCGTTATGATCCATGGTTGAAGCCTTTTTAGATTTGTTAAAACGGAGGTCGTCGCTAATCCAAGATGGCCGCCATCTAAAAATAGCACAAATTCTTAAAAAATCTTCTCATGAACCGCCAGCCGGATTTCGACGAAACTTGGTAGGAATCATCGACGTAGAATGCTCTTTCAACGGTGTTAAAATGGTGACCCCGGGGTCAAAAATGGGCGTGGCCCGTGGAGTCAAATTTTATTTTTGACCAAATATGCTCATGTCATATATCATTTATTCGAGATTTTGAACGTCTTTTTCTCAGGAACCACATGGCCGATGCTGGCCAAACTTCATAGTAAGTTAAGATCCTTGGGTGAAGCATTTTCAGATTTGGTAAAATGAGATTCATAGCTTAATCCAAGATGACTGCCATCTAACAATAGCTCAATGTCACATTCTCCTCTGGTGTCCATGGAGTCAGGCGAGCGAATTAGGGCCATCATGGCCCTCTTGTTATTGTTAGTCCTTCTTTTGCTGAGAAAACCAGTGTGCTCCGTGATTATATTTTAGGCAGGAATTGGCTCTAGGACCTTCCATACTCGTATGCTGAGAAAATGAAATGACTTTGGTCTATAACTTTAAGGACCAACTATATACATGATCATCGTTTTATTCAAAGATAATTGCTTTGTAAATGTGATGGAATATATATATATATAACCAGGGCTGTACAAATTGATTGTTTAGCCACTTGTCCCGGACAAGTGACTTGACAAAAGTGACTTGCCCCGACTTGTCTTGGAAATTATAATTTACGTATACATATTCCGGTGAGTCCACTCATTTGACTGTCTCGAAAATGAAAGTCTATATTTACAATATTTAATGTCTATCAGTATGTTCGCGGAACGGTAAATAATAAACTTTTTGAAATTTCAGTTTTGTTTTGTTGGCAACAGCTGTTAATTCGCTAATTACACTGCAGCTCCATTATAACGCGATCGCGTATAGCGCGATCTCCATTATAACGCGGGTCTCTCGTGGATCCCAAAAAAATATTAAAAAAATAGAGAAGAACAAGGAAAACAAAGAAAAAAAATCAAAAAAAAATTGTTGGACGTCGTAGTCATTGTATAATTAGTTGATTCGTGATTTCTGTAAGTTTATTCAAACAACGACATTCAAAGTACATGAAAGAATTATTATTAGTAATATGTTAGCAAATGTTACCTTTAATCAGGTAATCATGTTAATATGCATACAGTGCTACCCCCCAATTGCACGGAAGTCCGGCGACATACGACCTTCCTTGTTGCTTATCCGAACCGTGCAATATCCGTGCCAGGGATGTATGAATTCCAAATCCAGATGCGATTACACACGACAAATATTACACAGACGAGATTTGTGTGATGCTTTGTGCAAAAAAATCGATACACCCAGCTGTGTGTACAGTACAGGTGTTTATTGTATGACCTCATTCAGCACGAGGCTGTAAACTGTGTGACCTTTATGCTATGTTTTGAAATGTTACTGATTGGTCAACACGCCTTTTGATGTGCCACAGACGTCGCGAACATGCGACTTTCATCATTGCATCACGGGGCAATCATGCAGTAACCCATTTCATGCTGAGGATACGCTTATGTTTGCGGACAAATATTTTCCTTCTATGCACTCAGAAGTATATGCCGCGACCACCATTTAATCCGTCTCGTCGAGACGGTTCAAATGAGTGGTCACATCGTATACTTCATTGAGAAATAACAAAAATAAAAATATATTGTTTAATATTTTCATACCCGTAAATGTGTATTCCGAATCAGATGGATTACAAAAAAACTCTGGATTATACGCAGATCTGTCGCCATATTTCGCCGATATTGATTTCGAAAATATTTTCTGTAAATGGTGTTGAAAAGTTGACACAAAATTCAGAGTTCATGCGGAATTGTCGGTGGGATTATGCTTTCAAATTCGAATAAATTAATCTAATCAGGGTCACAGCTAGTATATCACTTTTCTTACTATATAGACAGTATAGCAACTTCTGTGTAAGTGTGTATCGCCACAGGGAAGCCGACACACGCCCTAGGCGTTATCGATCGATGAAATGTTACAATTTAGGATTAGTCTTGTGAAGAAAACAGGCTTGTGGCGGGACGTTTCAACGGAAAATAGTGACTTGCCCGGGACTAACTTTCAACATAGAGCCACTTGCCCGAGACCAAAACCGACTTGTCCCGGGCGTCGGGCGTGCCGATTTGTACAGCCCTGATAACATATATGTAAACACTGCCTCGTTACTGTATCCTACATGGGGTGGCCAAGTCGGCCATCTTTGTGTGTTCCAGCCATTAGCCAGTTTCACCCGTTCTGCCGTTTGACAAAGAACTCAAAATGTAAAGTAGAACATACGATATAATGTAGCTTACCGGTATCACATGTAGAAAAGCCAGGAGAACGGACTCATCAATTTTATTGCACCAAACTGTAAAATATGTCAGTTTTCTGGACAGATTTGTGCCTGTGTTTTTAACAACATGAACCACCATTATAAATAGCTTCATACACAGAAAATCGCACAGTGTATCACTTTTACCTGACAAACCACACAACACATACCATATATACCCACTACTGTATAGTTATTAGCTATCAAATCCAGTAACATGTAAGCAGTTACCTGAGTGTATTGCCTCTGGTGTCTAGTCACCTACTATGGGAATAAATATGGCTTTACCTATGGGTAACGTGTACATTAGCATAGGCTGTGCATCAGATTGGAAAGTTTACACATTGAAATTTATTTTGAGATTGAAGGGTGAAATGCTCAGATATCTCGTCTTTTGTATAGTTTGCTGGCATAATATGTATAGCTTGCCGTTGTCATCTGTCTATTATGTATTGCACCAAATTGTATTTGGTTTACTGTCGTATTATTCGCTGTATGTGTCAAACACACAAAGTGGTGAAACTGTACAATGGCTTGTATATACAAAGATGGCGGAGATGGCAACTGAATGCTCCATATAGTATACAGTAACAAGACAATATTCACATGTTATACTCGTATATCACATATCACTTATGAAGCAATTTTCGTTTAGGTCAAGTGTATCTATCTATTACCTAATACCTTAAATGGCAAATAAAGCGCAAATGATACCTGATAAGTTTTAAATATCCTGAACTTGATACATTTGTTATAAGTAAAGTTAGACATACATTTAAGTACAAATGTATATAGAATTCGTGTTTTTTATTCTTCACATGTAGCCAGCGATTGTGTACTTGTTTTTACAAAATTAACAAAATACATGTACATCCAAAAAGGTAGTTAGGGTTGCCTGAAGGGGAGGATTCGAAGGCCAACAGCTTTGGTCGTGCAGCAATAAATACGACACATTTAAGTTAATGACGTCACTCATTTTTTGTCAGGGATAACTGGCATTTTGTCAGGGAAATGTCAGGGAATTTTATATCAGCTTCTGTGTGGGAACCCTGTACCTGTGTTTTAGCTTTAATGATATTGATGCACTTGTTTTTATTTCATTTCCATTTTTGTCAAGGAAAACATGGTCTGACAGCACTTCATATCCATGGTCGGACTGCACTTTAGAATCATTTGCAACGGAAATGACTAGTGTGCTGCCAGACCATGTTTTCATTGAGAAACAGACAAAATATGACGCAACCGCAGGCAACAATTTCCCGCATTCTAAGTGTTAATACTAGATGCAGGGATTCCGCTGGCGATCGCCACTTTCGCAATTGGCGATAAAAATAAACAATTGGCGATAAAAAATTACAATTTTCGGAGGGAAAAAAAAGTGGCGATTTTTTTATTTTCCCCAACGGAATCCCTGTAGATGTGTATTCAGCAATGCAGATAGACTCTGAGTGATAGATTGTGAAGTCGTCAATTATAATATTTTCTACATTGGAGTGTCTTATAAATCAGAAAGGACTGGCCCTTTCAATTGGGGTGACACTGAATACAACCATTGTACCGGTGTCTTTATCCAGAACGGCAGCAGTAGAAAGCCAGCAGAGACGATGGAGCTGATGGACAGTGATGAGGAGGTGACTGCACGGAGGCCGCACTCCCGGCAATCTCACTCGCGGGAACACAGATCTGAGGTAACTCACTGTCATAGATGTGACGGTAGCCTTTGGATTGCCCAATCCTTGGTATCTATTCTATTTTAATGTATGTTCCATTGCACAGCTCATAATAATGATCATGTTAATCTGGTATGGTAATTTGTGTTGTGCGTTTTGTAAAGTCGCTAAATTCACAATTTCCTCCAATATTATGAGTAGAGTTCTACCAAGACTCCACATCTTAACAGGTGAAATATGGGAATCGACCTTGTCGGTCGGCCTAAAATGACCTTAGTTTTTTGACAGGCTATTAACCTTTCACCCCTAAGTAACTGAAATGGATTTTGAATATTTTTATTTTGCAACCAATGCATTTGTCATCAAATGATTTTCATACTAGTTCATGTATGAAAAGGGGGTGTTTTTGTTCGCAAAAATATGAAAATTACATACAAAAAGTGCATATCCTGATAATGAGACGGCCGGCTCATCTGGATCTACACTTTTTGCCAATACCACTATACAGGCATGTGGTGTTGAAAGGGTTAAACACCATTAAATCAAATCTACCAAGACTTTTCTGTTTATATATACACAGATATAAAATATAATTCAACAGGCATGTGGTGTTGAAAGGGTTAAACACCATTAAATCAAATCTACCAAGACTTTTCTGTTTATATATACACAGATATAAAATATAATTCAATCAATCCATTAGTCATATGCTATCTACCCACAGAAAAGTGAATCAAAACCAAAGAATGACTCGTGGGCAGACAAGATGAAGGCGATTGGTGGAGCCGGCAGAAAGCCAATTGTCATGTTGGAACCCCTTGATCCAAAGGTAAGCAAACATAATGCTGATGACGATCATATGAAAATCTTGGTAGCTACAACTAATATTTCCATGGCTATTATGAAGGAAAGAAATGGTGAATCACGGCATATATTTGCCTCGCATTGCTTGTACAATGACACTTGTGACAAAATGGTGAAATGATTATACAGTCCGTGCATGTAGACTGGCTTAGAGCGAGGTTTACTCCGTTTTTCAAACTATAGGTCAGTATCTGCACTGAACACAAATTTATTTTAGTCTTTGTTGGCATCGCATGTTGCTTATCATAGCCTGATGTTACTGTAACCATGCTTCCTCGTCTAACACCACTTCTGACCCAACATTGTTTAAAGTATCAATTGCTTGCTTGTCCAACAGAAAATCATGCAGTCATGTGGTTTAGAAAAGTTTCTGGGCTTAGCTTAGTTTCTGTGACTAGTTTTAATACTTCTTGCACAATATTTATGGGCTAATGTTAGCACTCACTTGGTTGCTGTTCAGTTGTAGTTAAAACAAATAATCGTGTCTACGGGCAATTCCAGAATTCATTGTATGAGACGAATGGAGGCACTTTTTTTGGGGGAAAAAGACCATCCATGTATTTAATTAATTCCTGATTGATGAGTTTTTAAGAACATTACCAGTGCCTTCCACTCCCCGATACAATTAATTCTGGCATCGCCATAATGAACTATTCTATAAATTGAGTTTCAATTAAACTCCCCGTTTGTATATGACCTTGCCGGTGCTTGGTCGTTAAACCCCAATCAATCAATCGACGATGAAATCTTCTAGAAATCCCAGTCACATGAAGCGGCCATACGAGAAGAGCCGTGGTCGTCTAAATGTCGGCCTCTCAGTGTGTCGCTCCAGCCACTGGACCAGAGGGTAACCTCGGCTGTTGTACCCAATCATACACTCGTATTTACTTCTAGCTCTTGTCTGAATGGCTTCCGGCTGAAAAAAGGGAGCTTGCGTTGTTTGCGATCAGTGTAGCCCCTGATCAGACTGCACGGTAGTGCAGTCTGATCAGGGGCTACTCAGATCGCCATTCAATCTATCTAATGTTTGTGAATCGTCATGAATACGGTTCAGTCTATTGAATGCATGATCACAATAATGAGCAGGACCTCCACTGGTTACACATGGCCGTACCTTTTTATCAGCCAGTAGCCAAAATATGCCTCGTCTCAAATTGACACATTTTTACAAAATTTGGATTATCCCCCTTTTTTAGCTCACCTGAGCAAAGCTCATGTGAGCTATTGTTATGGCAAAATGTCCGGCGTCCGTCGTCCGTCCGTCCGTGAACATTTTCAATCATCTTCTTCTCCCGAACTGCTGAGCCGATATTGGTCAAACTTCACAGGGATGATATATGGGTGATGCCATTTCAGATTTGTTAAAATGGAGGTCATCGACAATCCAAGATGGCCGCCATGGAAAAGTAGGTCAAATTCTTAAAATATCTTCTTCTCACGAACCGCCAGGCCGATTTCGACGATACTTGGTATGAATGATCGATAGTTAGCGCTGTTTCAGATTTGTTCATATGGTGGCCCGTGGGTCAAAAATGGGCGTCGCCCGAGGGGTCAAATAGGGGTCAATCAAATTTTATTTTTAACCGAATATAGTCATGTTAATATATCAAATCGAAGGTACGACGAGACAATCACTCTGGAACATTTTTTGTCTAAATCATATGATTACGTCATCCAAGATGGCCACCGATAGTTCAAATGGTCATTCTTTTACTAAAGATTTCAAACGTCTTCTTCTTGTAAACTGCTTGGCCGATATTGGCCAAACTTAACTGTAATGGTCTGTGGTTGAAGCCTGTTCTTTTTTGTTAAAATGGAGGTCATCACCAAATCCAAGATGGCCGCCGTTGAGAAGTAGGTCAAATTCTTAAAAAATCTTCTCACGAACCGCCAGGCCGATTTCGACGATACTGGGTATGAATGATCGATAGTTAGCGCTGTTTCAGATTTGTTTATATGGTGGCCCCTGGGTCAAAAATGGGCGTGGCCCGAGGGGTCAAACTAGGGGTCAAATGATATTTTTGCCCAATATGGGTCATATAATAATATCAAATCTAGGAATATCGACTAGTTGATCACTCTGGACCATTTTTTGTCTAAATCAGATGATTTTGTCATCAAAGATGGCCACCGAAAGGTAAAAAAGTTGTTCTTTTACTAAAGATTTCAAACGTATTCTTCTTGTGAACTGCTTGGCCGATATTGGGCCAAAACTTAACTGTAATGGTCTGTGGGTGAAGCCTGTCCATTTTTGTTAAAATGGAGGTCATCACCAAATCCAAGATGTCCGCTGTTGAAAAGTAGGTCAAATTGTCAAAAAAATCTTCTCACAAACCGCCAGGCCGATTTCGACGAAACTTTGTATGAATGATGGATAGTTAACGCTGATTCAGATTTGTTCATATGGTGGCCTCTGGGTCAAAAATGGTCATGGCCCGAGGGGTCAAATAGGGGTCAAATTTTATTTTTGACCGAATATGGTCATTTTATGTATCAAATCGAAGGTATAGCAGTAAATCACATGCACATTCGCAATATATGTTAGATCAGAAGGTACCAACAAATTCTGTGGAACATTTGAAGTTGTAAGTGAAGAGTCTTTGTGAAATCAAGATGACCACTATGGAGGCTTTTAGGTGAGCGATACAGGCCCATTTGGGCCTCTTGTTTACAATTATAGCTTCTAATCAATATCACATTTTGGTGGCCGGTTCAATGTTTGAACTGTGGAGAATGTTTCATTGATGAAACTGTGTATATCCAGATTATACTGGTCTCTGCTTGAAAATATAGTACTGTTTGTGTTTTGATAACAAGTGGCAATGTTAGAAAATTATCATTAATCTGTGAATGATTTAAATGACCAATTATATTCACCATGTCCCTCGATAACTATGTTATCTGTAACAGAAATGGCATATATTCATAAAATGTGTGATCAGGCATATTTTCACATGGTGTGTGTACTATGTAGCTTGCGTGTTGTATACTAGAATAGAGTCATGAGAAAATTGCTATTCAAAATTTAACAATTTGTTTGTGATAATGGAAAATTTCTCTTCTTTGAGTGTCTCGTATTATAATCAGCTGTACTTCACAAATTTCATGTCTAGAATTTCTGGCTTTTGGTCAATTTCTGTGAATTGCTAAAGGCTTTCATTGGGAATTTGCTCTGAAACATTTAAATTGCACATTGTAAATTGTTTTTGGCAAAAATGCCAAGCTTGTGAAATATGTGAAGTGTGTCATGTTTTATCATTATATATGTTACAACATGGATCAACTTGGCAAACAAACAGATGTGGCTATGTTAGAAAGCTTTGTGGTTCCATGGTTGAATGATAAACCTTTCACCCCTAGGGAACGAATGGAATTTGATATGTTAGTTTTGCAACCAATCCAGCTGTCACAAAATGATTTTCGGACTAGTCAATTTATGAAAGGGGGGGGGTATTTTTGTTCTCAAAAGTATGAAGATTACTTGCAAAAAGTGCAGATCCTGATGATTAGGCTTGTTATGAGCCGGCTCATCTGGATCTACACTGTTTGCCAATACCAATATACAGGCCTGTGGTGTTGAAAGGGTTTAGCATGTCGGTCATACACTACTTTTCTTTTTTATCTTTCTGAGATTTTTAGGAATAAAATGAATATCTTGGACCATTGTCATGATCCTAAACCTTTCTGACTGACTGTACACCACATTTTACTTATTGCACTTCGATTTGATGATGAACCTTCTAGCTTAAAAGAGACATTTTCTGGCAAAATAAACATTCATTCACCATTATCCCATGTATTGATTGGCACTATTATACATTTATATCAGACGTAAATTTCCACACTGATATCAGGGGCAATAACTGTGTCTCCTTAAAATGTTAACTGACATTACTATTTATTCTCTGTATTTATTTTTTGATTTGGAATTATCATACTTTATAATCTGTCAAAAATATTGTTTTTTCAGGTGACACTTTTAATTAGTATAAATAAATAATTAAAAAATATCATGCCTCATTTGCACATGAAATCAGCCTGATACCACCGCGAGTCACTATCAGTAAAATAAATATTACTAAATGATTAGTGGGTGGCATGTGGGAGCACGCGATGGGTAATTTAACGCTCGGGGTTCATCCTTACCGGAATCCCGACTGGAGACCTGGTTTGGCCCTCACATGCGTCTTTGGCATTTTGTATGTGACAGTTGAATCTGGTTATACCCCTTATGTGAGTATTACGATATTCGTAATCCTGTTTTAGGGGAAGGGGCCAAGTGACTTTGGTGTGGTGTAGCTGTTGATAGGCCGTTAAACACTAATAAACAAACAAACAAAAACTAAATGTATATCTGTATAGCGGGCACTCGTAATTTTTAGAACTGGTGGAATAGTGACACAATTATACACTTATTTAATTCCTATAAAGAAAACTTTGTGCCTACTGAGTGGGCATGTACCTTTTATTTAGTAGCTATATGTTTGGATAGTTTTATGATCATATAGTCTCGTGGTCCATATTTATTAATAATGGCATCTTGGACTTCTTGGTCTGCATGGTGTTGAACTTGCTTCAATCCTGTAGAGTGAGAGAGACTCGGGGCCTGTCTGCCTTGTCATGTTGATCTGATGTTGTATGCCATCACATTGTCTACCTCTACACACCTACATTTATCAGTTGATAGAAAACATTTGTCAGGAGCAAAACTATTATTATGCCCCAGACGTATCATAAATTTCTCGCAGGCGTTTACATGTAATGTACAGGTGTACAACCGTAACCTGGTAAATAGGCCTGTTTCACCAAACTTTGTATGATAAAAATGATTGTACTAAGATTTCTATAACTTCTTTTCACACATTAATGTGGTTCATTGGTGCTACCAGTTTCCAGCTACATGGTAGGTGTAATTAAATCTGAACAAATCCACCAACAGTTTCCCAAAATCGGCTGTTTATGTGAACTTGGTTGCAAATATTAGTTTTGCACTTGCAGTCGTACGATGTTTAGTGAAACGGGGCCCCAGCAGGCTATAGATTATCTCGCCAATTCCTATTTATACGCAGCCCCGTGCAGGCACCGGGGCGGGATCAACTGATCCTGAGAATAGTGCTGCAGTAGCCATTGCTTGTCGTAAAAGGCGACTAAACTGGCTTAACGATTGGGTTCATACTTTCCGGAACCCACTATACCGGATTTGGCCCTCATGTACATCTTTGGCTTTCTTGTATGTGAGAGTTGAGTCGGGCTATGCCCCATATATAAAAGTAAGATTAGCGCTAATCCTATTACTTTTAGGGGATGGGATAAATGATCCTGGTGTGGCGAGGGCCTGGCACCAGATCAGGTTGTTCTAATTTCAGGACTGAATATATATTTTGATTGTAAATATTGAGTTCTGAAGTTGGGATTTACCCCCCTCGGACAGGTGGATACGGGACACGACCCCGTTGACCCGTCTGCGTGTAGACTCCCTGAGGCTTGTACCTCTATGTCAGAAAAGCGGACGTTAAACCCTATTCACTCACTCACTCCTATTTATACCCCCCGCAACGAGTTGTGGGGGGGTATACTGGAGTCAGGTCGTCCGTTTTCATCCAGGTATACTTGTGGATCAATTCGTGTGTACAAGAGGCACTTGTGCATCAATTTTTTCTTGTGCACAGACTACTTTATTTCGGCTCACAAGGGTCTTGTGGTGCTTGTCATGAAAGTTGGTGCACAAGCATCAGATGTCCATCGGCAAAGTGTCCGACTATCAGCATCGGACGGACTCGGCCAAGTATACTTGTGGATCAATTCATGAGCACAAGAGGTACTTGTGCATCACTTTTTCTTGTGCACCCAGCAGCACAAGCAGACTATTTATAGGTGCACAAGCAAGTGGGTTCACAAGTATACTGTGATGAGTGCGTCCGTGCGTCTGTGCGTCCGTAAACTTAACATCAGAGAAATATTGTTATAACTTCTATTTCCTTCATCTAAAATGCTTAATATTTCACACATGCATTCCTGTAAGGCTCTACTACCATGCTGTGCCAAATCCACGACCGTGCAACCCCGCTGATCCCAAGGTCAAGGTTAAATACTTAGTCTCTTTACAAAACTTAACATCAGAGAAATATTGTTATAACTTCTATTTCCTTCATCTAAAATGCTTAATATTTCACACATGCATTCCTGTAAGGCTCTACTACCATGCTGTGCCAAATCCACGACCGTCCAACCCCCGCTGATTCCCCGTTCATCTAAAATTCTTAATAGTTCATGCATGTATTCCTCTAAGGCTCTACTATCATGCTGTGACAAATTCCAGCTGATCTCAAGGTCAAGGTCACATACCTAGTCTCTTTACAAAACTTAACATCAGAGAAATTGGTTATAACTTCTATTTCCTTGAGTGCCCCGTGCAGGCACCGGGGCGGGATCAACTGATCCTGAGAATAATGCTGCAGTAGCCATTGCTTGTCGTAAAAGGCGACTAAACTGGCTTAACGATTGGGTTCATACTTTCCGGAACCCACTATACCAGATTTGGCCCTCATGTACATTTTCGGCTTTCTTGTATGTGAGAGTTGAGTCAGGCTATGCCCCATATATAAAAGTAAGATTAGCGCTAATCCTATTACTTTTAGGGGATGGGATAAATGATGCTGGTGTGGCGAGGGCCTGGCACCAGATCAGGTTGTTCTAATTTCAGGACTGAATATATATTTTGATTGTAAATATTGAGTTCTGAAGTTGGGATTTACCCCCCTCGGACAGGTGGATACGGGACACGACCCCGTTGACCCGTCTGCGTGTAGACTCCCTGAGGCTTGTACCTCTATGTCAGAAAAGCGGACGTTAAACCCTATTCACTCACTCACTCATTCTATTTCCTTGCTCGGATCTGCTTCACATTTCACACACGCATTGCTCCAATGAACCTCTACCACCCTGTGACAAATTCACATTCATGCCGCTCTCACTAAGCCCAGACTCAAGGTTCAAGCCCACACACTTGGACATTTTTAGCTCGACTATTCGAAGAATAGTTCGAGCTTATGTAGTCACGCCGGCGTCGGCGACAACTTCATCTCCTAGTGACGTACATCAACAACCCCTGACCTATATTTGACCTTGACCTACATTTAATCTTGAATTAGTTAGTTAATTCCCCTTGGTTAAGGTTTATAGTCAACCTTGGTTACGGTTTTTAGTCAAGCTTGTACATGGAATACTATTGTGTATACAGACACCATACTTGGACAACCTTTTCTCATATGGATGTACATCAATAACCCTTGATCTATATTTGACGTTGACCTACATTTCCTCTTAAATTACTTAATTCCCCTTGGTTAAGGTTTTTAGTCAACCTTGGTTAAGGTTTTTAGTCAAGCTTGTAGATGGAATATTATTGTGCATACACACACCATACTTGGACAACCTTTTCTCATAGGGATGTACATCAGTCACCCCTGAACTATATTTGACCTTGACCTACATTTAATCTTGAATTACTTACTTATTTCCCCTTGATTAAGGTTTGTACTCAAACTTGGTTAAGGTTTAGTCGGAATACTCCTGGGCCTACCGCAACCATACTTGGACAACTTCATCTCCTAGTGATGTACATCAATAATCTCTTACCTATATTTGACCTAGACCTAATTTTACCCTTGTATTACTTAGTTATTTCCCCTTGGTTAAGGTTTTTAGTCAAGCTTGTATATGGAATACTCCTGGGCCTACAGCAACCATACTTGGAAAACTTCATCTCCTAGTGATGTACATCAATAACCCCTGACCTATATCTGACATTGACTTACATTTAATCTTGAATTACTTAGTTGATTTCCCTTGGTTAAGGTTTTTAGTCAACCTTGGTTAAGGTTTTTTGCGGGCCACGGCCACCTTCTTTGTCAAGCTATGTGTACATCGACAACCCTCGTAGTCGAGCTATGCTGTTCTCGTACAGCTCTTGTTACATTTGTTAGTGGTACCTGGGCCCACGCAGGGGGTATTCCGTAAGCCTCGCTTACTGACCAATCTAGTTATAAATGCTTTCTATCATGTGATAACAATGCCTTGTAGTTAGATTACTGCTGACTGGAGAAATAATATGCCATCATCTTTAATTTACACAGGTGCTTGTAAACGGCCAGGTATATTCATGTTCCAGGCTGCTACTTAGCTGCTGTCTTGCACTATCCACATATTTACTCACATTTGGAAAGTCCGGTCGGTATCTGGGGTTCTAGATTTCTTCCAGACATGGGTGAATGAAATTGCTCATCCGCTAATCATACAAGACACGCCATGATTTTGTACCTTCGGACATCTGCATAATTTCATTAAATATGTTTACAAATAATGTATGTTGGTGTCAGGGTTGGCCGGGAAATACCGGGGGCGGGAATTCCCGGCGGGCCCTGGAAATACTCCCCAAAGTGGGAAATACCGGGAAATATGAATTTTTTGATGTTATTATTTGATAATTAAAGTTATTTAAATTAAGTTTTAAGCTCAGTAATAGTTAATTAAACAATTAACAACTTAATAATTAGATATAGGGGTTAAGTACAATGTATAGATCTGTTTCATTCCCAACTAGGGGGGGTACTCATCAGGTGGAATATTTGGCAACCATGACATTTATATTTTGGTTGTATTATTTTTTTGTAAATTATTCTTCATTTTTTAGGAAGCATCTGAGTGTCTGCTAGATACAATTCACAAGGATAACGTTATCATGATCAGACTATGTTTAGACAACAGGCTGTTAATTGTCAACCTTCTCCCACACTAATATTCGGTATCAAGAAATGAGAATAAATGATCTTAGCATACATGATGTGCATACACATAGTCTCTTACAAGTCTTAGATGACTGACAATGTACTGTTGTTTTATGCTTTGCATTTATATTACTTATTTGCATTATTATTATGACATTTATTTAACGTGAAGACTATGGGCCACGATGGTACGTATGAGATACAGTACCTAAAATCGTTAAAATTAGCCAAAAACCTACTAATGTCTACTTATTTGCATGTTCATTGATGAGACTTTAATACACTTTAATAAACCATCAGACTATGACAACAGGCTGTTAATTGTCAGCCTTCTCTCACACCTTTTGTGTCCTACTGTATAATAAGAACCCAGGTGGTCTGTATATGGTCAAGTTGTTAAACAATTACACTTACACTGTACATGGATTATCCCTGTTATTAACAGGGATTTTCTCAAAATTCCAAAAGCACCTTTTATTAGTGGCAGGTTACTATAGTAATGAGGGGTGTTCTCATATACAATAAAATAGACAGTTGGCAAATACTACATAGACTTGTATATAATACTACATAGACTTGTATATAGGGAAGAAAATTGTCTAGAAAATAATGTTTTTTTTTCTCTAAATAAACTTATTATTTCTTTTTTGATTGCAGAATGTTTTACCTGTAGGCTTATCAGTCTACACAGAAATAAACCATAGTAGATATAGGGAAATATAGAGACTCATCTTGACATTTTGGAATTAAAAAGACCACCAAGATTCATATTTCCCGGTATTTCCCGCCGTCCTGGGAAATACTCTTATTTCCCGGGAAATTGCCAACCCTGGTTGGTGTAGAACAGATAGCATTTGGCATGTATTGAGGGAGTGTGGGGGGGGGGGGGGGGGGGGGGGGGGGGGGGGGGGGGGGGGGGTGGGGGGAGATTTTCCTAGGAAATATCCAACCATCTACCATATGCATAGTGGATGTGATTGTCTCTTTGTAGACAAGAATAGCCCACGATTGGGGGAGTATTTCTGAAGAAACAAAATAATGTATGTTTGTGTAGAACAGATAGCATTTGGCATGTATTGAGTATTGAGGGAGGAGGGTGGGGGGAGGGGTGATTTTCCTGGAAAATATCCCCCCCCCCCAACCATCCTACCATATGCATAGTGGATGTGGACGTCTCTTTTTAGACAAGAATAGCCCACGATTGGGGGAGTATTTCTGATGAAACAAAATAATGTATGTTGGTGTAGAACAGACAGCATGTGCCATGTATTGGTGTGTGGGGGGGGATTTTCCTAGGAAATATCCCCCTCCCCCCAACCATCTATCTGTTCTACACCAACATACATTATTTCAGCAGAAATACTCCCCCAATTGTGGGTTATTCTTGTCTACAAAGACATTTCACATCCGCTATGCATATGGTAGATGGCTTGGGGGGGGGGATATTTCCTAGGTAAAATCTCCCCTCCCACACCCACCTCCCGCCCCCTCCCTCCTCAATACATGCCAAATCCTATAACTGTTCTACACCAACATACATTATTTCAGCAGAAATACTCCCCCAATCGTGGGTTATTCTTGTCTACAAAGAGACATTCACATCCACTATGGAGATGGTTGGGGGGGATATTTCCTAGGAAAATCTCCCCGCCCCCCCCCCCCCCCCCCCCCACCGCCTTCTCAATACATGCCAAATGCTATCTGTTCTCCACACCAACATACATAATTTCATCAGAATTACTATCATCCTGTCCCCCCCCCCCCCCCCCCCCCCCCCGGGTATTCATGTACTTATACAAAGAGTCATTCACATCCGCTATGCATATGGTAGATTGGTGGATGGGGGGGGGGGAATTTCCTAGGAATATCTCTTTCTCACAATATGCATCACATCCGCTAACGTTCTACACACATCAACTGATCAGATCTTCCCCCAATATTGTGATATTCTTGTCTATCAAGGGACTTACACTATGCATATGGTAGATTGGGGTGGGGTGTGAGGGAGGTGATTTTTTATGTTCCCCTTTCTTATACTACCAAATGACATACATTGTGCCTATGTGCACATGTTTGGTGGGAAATAATTTTGCTTTGTAGCATTCAAACACAAACTTTTGGGTGGGGGGAGAATTTCCAGGCTCAACCCTGGGGGGGGGGGAGATTTCCAGGGGGGAGAATTTCCTGTGACACCGGGCTTTTAGATTTAACGAATAGCATTAATAGCAGATATATAGAACAATGTTTTTAATTTTTCGACTGGCATGTGGTTTCCCACAGTGCAAAGTTTATGGTAATGGTATATCTGTTGAGCCACTCGTTCTTTAAGCTGCATGTGATCACTTTACTGAAGTCATTTGCTTTGTGCAACTCGTGGACATTTTTGTACGGCATAATTTATATCACCACCTAACTTTAAAATCAACTGCGCACTGTTCACTGATATATGATAAACTATGTACACCCTGATGGGGCTGTATGCACTGGCAGATATGTCTAAATTGAAAATCAGAAGGCATTCCGTCCACTGATATGTCGCATATTCAAGTGTATGCCGAATATTCTAACCATCATTTATACATTAAACCTTTCAACATTACTTACCTCTATCATAAATTCATAATCCTTGCAAACATGTAGATCCAGATGAGCCGCTTTGTATCGAGCCCTCTCATCGGGTGCTGCATTATTTGTGGATATTTTCTTATTTCTAAAAACAGTTCCCCTTTCTGAAAGTTTTAAAAATAACCTGGAAGTGTCCATTTCAGTTACTTAGGGGTGAAGGCTTATTTAATTTTGAAATATAGCATGAACTCATGAACTCACTTGTTTACTAACAATTGTTGCATGATTATGTTAAGGTAAAGCTCCTCATTGTTCATCAACCATATCATGTTCATTTAAATATTCTGTAAATTGTCAGTGGGTGGCCAGAATGGTCATATGCCTGATTTACAGTGAAACCTCTAAACTGGACACCCTGGGAGGTCCCCAGGGTGTCCGGTTTAGAGAGGTTTCACTGTATATGACCTTGCTGTTGAATGAAAGTAAAACCCAAATCAATCACTCAAAATCTGTTATCTGGGTGGATGGTGGTGACTAGTCGGACCTTTCATTGTACTCCAATTCCTCCATCATACTCCAGTGCCATCAACCAATGCTCGGTCATATGAGACGCACCATGTGATTTGGTACCTTCGGACATCTTAATTTAATTAAATAATTTTGCAAAATTTACAATATTTTTTGTAAATGGCGTCAAATGTTGACAGAATTTGCATAGTACATGCGGCAGGGTATTCTGAAAATTTGTCATATTTTTACTTTATTTATTTAATGAAATTACGCAGCTGTCCGAAGGTACAAAATCACATGGCGTGTACATTGCAGCTCCATTATAACGCGATGGTCGGGGTCCAAGATTTCAAATCGCGATTGAATCCGATCGTGTTATCAAATTTTGGGACATGCACGGATACTGGTATCACCCGCATTTCGGTTACCAACTATTGCGGGAATTCCATTAGCAACGGATCCATATAAAATCATGTCATTTGAACAGAAGTTAAAAGTAATTATTAATAATGACTATGACATACAAACTTGTATTAATGTATTAAACATTATTTATAAAATCATGCTTATTACATTGTATAGTGCTCGCGATAGACAGACGCTTATTACAATGTATACTGCTCACGATCAACATGCGCTTAAAAGGATTAATTGATAATAAATAATGGTCACGTGTCCTGCCTATTCATGCGGACGATTAGCTGTTGACACGTGCATAATCTCAGGATGTGGGGTCACGTGATCTATTGTTTACACTGCAACAGTCATATTGATGAATGAAATTTACGATTTACGCTAGACATCATGATTGCCGTGGGCTGCAGTGTAAACAATAGACCACGTGATCCCATACCCAGATAATGCTGAATGTATTGTTTCAGATTGCACACAAACACCAGTCTATTTATAGAACGATAAATATTACACCTGTCACAATTATGAAAAATCAATACACAACGTACTGGGAGTAAAGTAGAAAAAGGCGACCGAACACGCAACCATTTATTAGCGACAATTATGTGTTAACACGGATATATGTCTCATAACATTGACATTACTTGGTGACAAAAAGTTGTACTTTGATGACTGTCACAAACATCGCGTGATAATTATAGCTCCAGACACGAGTCGGCATGCTCCTTTGATACGACCATTACTTCGCGAATACATGTCAATTGGGATTTTTTAAGGTAATTGAATTGATTAATAAATATGCCTATTAACATGATTACCTGATTAAAGGTATTACATTTGCTAACATACTAATAATAATCCTTTCATGGACTTTGAATGTCATTGTTTGAATAAACTTACAGAAATCACGAATCAACTAATTACACGATGACTACGACGTCCGACGATTTTTTGTCGCGCCCACTTGCGGAAAGCGCGATATAGTCGGCCGTTTGGCGACGTACGTACGTACGTGTGTCCGGTTAAAGTTTTTGGTTAAGCTGTAAGTTTTTTGGTTAAAGTTTTTGGTTAAGTTCTTTGGTTAAAGTTTTTGGTTAAGTTGTTTGGTTAAGTTTTTTGGTTAAAGTTTTTGGTTAAATTCTTTGGTTAAAGTTTTTGGTTAAGTTTTTTGGTTAAGTTTTTTCGTTAAAGTTTTTCGTTAAAGTTTTTCGTTATACTATATCTCTGCAACTGCTTTGCCCATTACCTTGAAACTTCACATGGGTGTTTATCATCATCTATATTTTCATTCTACCCCCATCCCGTGCGGCCCCTGTGCCCAATGTCAAGGTCAAATTACTTTGAAGTTTTTGGTTAAGTTTTTTGGTTAAGTTTTTTGGTTAAGTTTTTTGGTTAAAGTTTTTCGTTATACTATATCTCTGCAACTGCTTTGCCCATTACCTTGAAACTTCATATGGGTGTTTATCATCATCTATATTTTCATTCTACCCCCCCTCCTGTGCGGCCCCTGTGCCCAATGTCAAGGTCAAATTACTTTGAAATTTTTGGTTAAGTTTTTTGGTTAAAGTTTTGGGTTAAGTTTTTTGGTTAAAGTTTTTGGTTAAGTTCTTTGGTTAAAGTTTTTGGTTAAGTTTTTTGGTTAAGTTTTTCGTTATACTATATCTCTGCAACTGCTTTGCCCATTACCTTGAAACTTCACATGGTTGTTTATCATCATCTATATTTTCATTCTACCCATCTCCCGTGCGGCCCCTGTGCCCAATGTCAAGGTCAAATTACTTTGAAGTTTTTGGTTAATGTTTTTGTCGCGCCTGCATTTTTTGTCGAAATCGGATTGTTATGTCATCCAAGATGGCCGCCGAAATGTCAAAAGGTCGTTCTTTTATTAGAGATTTCAAAATTCTTCTTTACATGAATCGCTTGGCCCATGGTAGCCAAACTTAAAAGTTATGGTCCATGGGTGAAGCCTTTTCAGATTTGTTAAAATGGAGGTCATCGCTAATCCAAGATGGCCGCCGTCTAAAAATAGCATAAATTCTTAAAAAATCTTCTCATGAACCGCTAGCCGGATTTCGACGAAACTTGGTAGGAATGATCGATGTACATTGCTCTTTGAAAGTTGTTAAAATGGTGACCCTGGGGTCAAAAATGGGCGTGGCCCGTGGGGTCAAATTGGGGTCAAATTTTATTTTTGACTGAATATGGTCATGTCATTTATCAAATTGAAGGTATCAATGAGGCGATCACTCTGGTGCAATATTTGTCGGAATCGGATGATTATGTCATCCATGATGGCCACCAAAAGGTCCATTTATTCAAGATTTTTAACGTCTTTTTCTCAGGAACCACATGGCCGATGCTGGGTGAAGCATTTTCAGATTTTGTAAAATGAGAGTCATCGCTTAATCCAAGATGACCGCCATCTAAAAATAGCACATTTTTTTTTAAAACACATGAACTCAATGTCACATTCTCCTCTGGTGTTCATGGAGTCAGGTGAGCGAATTAGGGCCATCATGGCCCTCTTGTTTTAGTGTCCATGCCTCGCCACAAGGCGCGACATGCAGGCCGCGGCCATCTAGTTATTATTTTTTTCTCTATTTTTAAAAAAAAAATTGGGATCCACGAGAGACCTGCGTTATAATGGAGATCGCGCTATACGCGATCGCGTTATAATGGAGCTGCAGTGTATTAGAATACTTGCAGGAACAGTAGTTTGTAAACATTTATATACTGTTTATATTTATCATTCGTTTCTTTCAGACACTGAATGAAATAGCCATGGGTGGAGGATCAGGTATGAATTTAATATCGTCATCTGTGTTTGTTATTTGCCATCACTGATGGAATTGTGGGTCCCCCATTGAGCTTGAGATGGTTAATTCACAGTTGCTCATAACCTTTATTTTCATCTGAAATGTGGCATTTCAGCTTCTACCATAAGTTAACAACCGTAAATATTCGGACACACTTTTATTCGGAGAAACATGTATAAATATATAGTTTCATGAAACAAAGCCTGTCCCGTGGGTCAGCATAGTTGTGTTTGGTTAGCAAAGTGATAATGTATTGGGATACATAATTATAGGGGTTTCCCAAAACGAAGTGTGTCCGAATATTTAGCTTTATTAGTACGATAATTAACACTGGTCATAGGCCTGTATAGTGGTATTGGCAAAAAGTGTAGATCCAGATGAGCCGGCTCGTTACGAGCCGTCTCGTCAGGATCTTCACTTTTTGCAAATAATTTTACAGCGCTTTTCAGAAATGGGACTAGTCTGAAAATCATTTTGTGACCATTGGATTGATTGCAAAATTAACATATCAAATTTGATTCCAGTTATTTTGGGTTGAAAGGGTTAAGCTTGATTGCGCTGTGTTACCTGGATAAAGAAGCGTTGTTAACTGATCAATCTGGAGCTGAATGCGACAACACAAATACAAGTGCTATTTATGCATGCTAGGTTTCTAAGCACTATTGATGTACAGTCAAACCTGTCTAAACCGAACACAGAGATCAGTTAGTTGTGCTTAATTTTGATATATTGCGTTTCCATTTATCTCTGCGTGTCTTCAAGTAGTTATACTCATGTTTCACAGTGGAACCTCTCTAAACTGGACACCCTGGGAGGTCCCCATGGTGTCCGGTTTAGAGAGGTTCCACTGTGACACTTTTCAATATGGAAAAGTGATTTACGCCTTACGTAATCTTTCAAATTCAATGAATCATCCTGGCCTAAAATGACCTTTAACCCCATTAAATCATCCAGTATATAAATAAGCCTGAAACCACCAATGTCTAATTGTATTATGTGACATATTTTTCAGTGCGGACAGAGAAGCGGGCAAATGACAGAAGAGGTAATATCGCATTTGTATTTATTTATCATATGCAGTTCGCAGGTAGACACGTACATAAAATATATCTGACTGGGAAAATAGAATGGCTAGACAAATCTTTTGCATATCGGGCAATAAATATGCAATCTGTATTTTTAAAGTATTTACCTACCTGCTTGTAAAAGGATTATTGTGCATTTACTGTACTCCTGTAGCCGATTTCACCAAAATTGCTAATCATGCTTATCTAGCTAAGTATACTTTGAGGGAGTAATCATTTATTCCCGAAATGCTTTGTTTCATATAAGACTAACGACTGCATATATTTTATGTCAGATTAAAAGTATGCAGAATTATTATACTAAATTTTATTACATTTTATCCTTAAATTTAAAATTTCTCCCTCATAGTGTACTTGGCAAGATAAGTATACTTTGCAATATTGGTCACAGGGCTGTACAAATTGGCACGCCCGACGCCCGGGACAAGTCGGTTTTAATCTCGGGCAAGTGCCTCTATATACTGGAATTTAGTCCCGGGCAAGTCACTATTTTCTGTTAGAACGTCCCACCACAAGCCCGTTTTTTGGAACCGGACTGTCATAAACTTAATCCCAAAACTGACCACTTTATCGATCGATAACGCTGCGGGCGTCCTGGCGATTCGCAGCTACTGTGTTACACAGTACCTGTGTATCGCAATAAAGTGATATAGCAATCTACAGTGACCCTGATTATATTAATTCAATCGAATTTGAAAGTAATTAGCGAATTAGCGAAAATATTCTACGGCGATCGATGGTTATTGATTTTTTTTATGTATGTTAACGTTTTCGTCTCACTGCGCTCGACAGGCCAAGAGACCTAAACTTTAGAGAAATAAATGTATGTTCCTTCACGGGGTGGAAATGGAATTTAAGGTTCTTAATTTAAATTATCGTTTCTACGCGGCATATAAACGAAAAGAAGTGAAATTGAATGGGATGGACATACTATGAAGGTATGTTTGATTCCCAAGGCGATGTTTGAACCCACAATCTCCAGATTGGAAGTCGGTGTTCTAAGCCCTAGGCCACAACCCATACGTTATAAACGAAGGAAAGAAATGCTCCTAACGAGCGACCATACGTACTTAGAATAACAGCTGACGTAACGCGCGGTAAACTGAAATGGCCTACGCGACAATTTACATTTACGTTCCAACAAGATTTTCACGGTGTGTAATCGATCGTATTTCCTCGCCATCATATGAAACCCGAAAATATTAGAATCGTCTAAGGAGACAATTCTCATGTGTTGCCAAAACATGTTTTATTAAGACATCGGACAAATGTGAAAAGAAAACCCGAATACATTGATATTTCTTTACAAAAACATATTTTGACAACATTTGAGAATCGTCTTAGGAAACGATTCTCATGTGCTGCCAAATCTTGGTTTTATAAAAAAATCAAACAAATGTGAAATTCCACAAGCTAATGCGTAATTATCAATTCATCGGCTATGCGATGACGTGAGCGACTACATAGCATGGTTTTGGTATGTTTGTTTCCACAGAATTCTAAAGGTCAGTCACACTTTGCACGTGAAACTGGATTAGTGACTGATGATTGTAAACACCATCAGGTGTGCAGCTAGACCGAAAATGATATGTCACAAATGTGCTAATTGGGGATTGGGTACGGCCATATTTCTTTTTTGTTACAATCTCGCGTTTTTGCGATCTCGATCTCGCCTTCCGCTTTTGGAAATACGATTTGCCCATGCATGTGTAGACAGCATGCGTGTTGGATTTGCGTTCTAGTACGTACATGCATATAAAGCATGCTAGTTCGAATTGCATTCTACGTACGTACATGCAATGTATGCGCAAAACTCAATTTCAACACGCATGCATTCTACACACACATATTACAGGCCCGTAGCCAGACCTGTTTGAATGGGTGGGTGGGTGGGGGGGGGGGGGGTCGTTTCGAAGGCACAAGGGGCCTGGGGTATCTAGGGGGTCCGGCGGCATGCCCCCCCCCCCCCCCACCCCCCCCCCCCCCAGGCTACGGGCCTGCATAATGACTTGAACAAACGTATTTCCAAAAGCGGAAGGCGACATTGTGAAAAGGCCGAGGCGAAAACGCGACATTGCGGTCTCGAAAACGCGAGATAGCACATTAGAATCGTCTCATAAGACGAGTATCATTTTTTGTCAAATTATGTTTTTGTTGTCAAGAAATATAGATGTTTGTCCACATGTGTTCTATTTCTTAATAAAAACGTAAAAATGTTTTTGCAGCACATGAGAATCGTCTCCTAAGACAATGTGTACGTGTCCTATTAGGGACATGTGGCAACCTCGCGTTTTCCAGCTTTGGAGACGAAAACGAAAAATTCTATCATATACAATCTCGCGTTTTGCAAACACGCCGCACATGCACATGATGCATGAGCAAAACTAATCCGAATATTTCAAAAGCGAAAGGCGAGATCGCGAAAACGCGAGACGATTCTCATTATTTTAGGAAACGATTTTTATGTTTTATTATTGTCGATAAATGTGTTTTGAGTATGCACTTGTCGCAACGTTATGTCTGCGGTGGCACAGTGACAAAAGACCACAAGAATAAATATGTACTATACAATGTTTATTATTATAGATATTTAATATAATATGTATATGTGCCAAGTGCTCAATTGTATTATATTTAACAACTATGATAATAGTTTTTGTTTTGGGACAGTTTTCATATAAGAAATCTTACGAGGACAAGTCACTTTTTCAAAATTACTTGCCCTGAAAATTATATTTTCCGGGACAAGTCCGGGCAAGTCACTTTTGTCAAGTCACTTGTCCGGGACAAGTGGCTAAAAAATCAAATTGTACAGCCCTGGGTCAAATATGCTACAGGTGTTGTCCGTCTTTACATCACACTACCTAACATTTACACTTTCTAATGTAGATCTATATAGTCACTTGATAGAGGCAGTGGTGGCTTCAAATCAATTGAAGCCACTGCCTGTATCGACTGACTACATGTACCTACTTCATAATTCTAGGTTCCAAACGGCGGCGGGATGACGTGGTGTATTTAGACTTCGGCGAGGGTTATTCATCACTGTCGGACCGGGTGAAGCGACGTAAACGTGTCAACATAGACGACGAAGATGACGACGAAAGTGACGATGAAGCTGCTGAATGTGAGTTGTCTCCCTTATGTCCCGGACTGACAGCATCGTAGGCTCTGGGTTGCTGGATTTATATAGTTTTCGTATTTCCGTTCGCCCATACGTAGGATTTGCGTTAAAGTTTGTGGGTACCCATCTGCTACCGTAAATCGGATTGACTTGAAACTTCATATATTTCTTTATCCATATTTTTTTATTTATATTTATACCCAGTGTCAAGGTCAAATATTTGATGGTCAGACCATGCAACGGCCGTGGTTTTGCATTTGCTCTAGTTGACTATATGCAGTATCATACTCTGTGTTGGTTGTTAGCCAGCTTCTGAATAGCCAGCGAAAAAATATCTTGTAACATTCAATACATTTATCTATTATAATACCAATGTTACAATTCCGACGTCTGTGTCGTCAACAATTTGGGACGCAAATAAATTTTGGACGTAGCCGCCAAGTTTCCCATATCTCTTGTATCATATGTATGTGGGGGGGGGGTGGGGGGGGGGGGGGGCATCGGATCATTACCAAACTTCATAAATAGCTTTTTCACATTGATAGCTATCGGGTGACCTTGCTATCCATTCAGTGTCATTCGGGTGACCTTGACCTTCACTTTGGTGATCTTAATCTTTGTGGGACGTAAATATTGGACATAGCCAATACGTATATTTTGAATACCGCCTGATCCGTTAGTCGGATCATTTAGCAAACTTCCTCAATGGCTTCTTCACATTGATGACTGTCCACCCAGTGTCTCATTCGGGCTACTGACCTTGACCTTCATGTCAATACAATGGGACGTACATCCAAACGTGGAATATCTTGATCTGTTAGTCGGATCATCTCCAAACTTCATCAACAGCTTCTTCACATTGATGGATATATATCAGTAATTTGCCTCACCTTGACCTTGGTGACCTTCATCTTGGTGTCAACAATGTTGAGCATCGCCTGGTCTGTTAGTCATATCATTACCAAATTTCATAAATAGCTTCCTCACATTGATAGCTATCCATCCAGTGTCATCTGGTGGCCTTGACCGTCACCTTGGTGACCTTGACTTGTGTCAATAATTGTTTTTGTACGTCAAAATGTTGTATATCTCTTGATCCATTATTCGGTTCATTTAATCATTATCAAAGTTCACCAATAGCTTCCTTCTTCACTTTGATGGCTATCCACCTAGTGTCATTTGTGTGACTTAATTGGTGATCGTGACCTTCGTATCAATAATTTTGGACTTTGTCATATTGCAACCTTGACCTTGGTAACCTTGACCTTTGTGGTGATCGCCTCATTTAGTGGGTGGGACACTCCCCAGTGATCGCCTTGTATCCATCATGCTATGATATTTTATTAAAATCTTCACACTGGTTGGAGGATGGATACAAGAAATCCAGTGTGTGCCTGGCACCAGATCAGGATATTGTTTATATATTGAATATATGCAAAGCTCCCCCTCCCCATNCCCATGCATTCCCGTTTGTATGTGGCCGAGGTCATGAACGGACACAAAACACTAATCAAGTAATCAATGTTTACTCTTGTCTATGGCAGTGCTGCGGAGGAAGAAGAAAGACAAACGTCAGAAGAGAATGAACCAGACAGATATGTCCGTCGAGGAGTTGCTCGATAGTCCCACATTCAAAAGGTTCAGCACCGCCATGGAGTATATATTCGACAGTGCTGAGGATGTCAACTTTGGCAGCTTAGATCCAAGTATGTTGTACACTGGCGTACATTGTGGTACACTCCTTACATGGTGTCATGTTGAATGAAATGCCTGAACCCTGTTTAACCCTTTCAACATCACAGGCCTGTATAGTGTGGTATTGACAAAAAGCGTAGACCCAGATGAGCCGGCTCGTGACGAGCCAGCCGTCTCATCAGGATCTGCACTTTTTGCAATTAATTATGCCACCGGGTTTCGAAGAAACGGGTGGCATATAGTGTTTGGACCGTCTGTCCGTCCGTCCGTCTGTCCGTCTGTCCGTCTGTCCGTCACACTTTTCGGTTAACCACTTTGTCACAGTTTCTCAAATATGCTGCAGGTGGCATCCGCGTTCGACAGACGCATTTCTTGTTTTTCATATTTTTGAGAACAAAAACACCCTCTTGTCATAAATGGACATGTCTGACAATCATTTTGTGTCTATCTTCAGAATTTAGGTGATTTAATCGACAGTCCCGACAAATTAACATTCAATTAGTAAAAGAAAAAACGCCATTTGGACAGATAACGCAGTGCATTCTTTGTTCAGTTAAATTGGCGCCGCTGATTGGCATTTTGACACTCAAATTGACACTTTGATGTAACGGGTGTGAAATACTGCAGTTTCGTGCTATCGGAACCAAGAAAAATAACACTTCGAATTGGCCAAAAATTTGACGTACGAAATTCAATGTTACAGTAGCCAGATATTTTGAAAATAATAGGATAAGAAACTGGACATGGACACGACACACGACTTAACCCGAGATTTCAACGTTGCCGACTTTTGAGTAAACAAATGTAGATTGTATGCTCCATATATTCTCTCTGTAAATATATTTATTATTATATTATATATATATATAATGAAATATATTGGGATTGTGTATTGCATTTTTAGCTCACCTGAGCGAAGCTCATGTGAGCTATTGTTACCGCAATGTGTCCGTCGTCGTTGTCCGTGAACATTTTCAAACGTCTTCTCCTCGGTAACCATTGGGCCTATGGTCACCAAACTTCATGGTCATGGTCCTTAGGTAGGGGGATTACAAAATTGTTAAAATGACGTCATTACGTAATCCAAGATGGCCGCCGTCTAAAAATAGCACAAATTCTTAAAAAATCTTCTTCTCAAGAACCGCCAACCAGATTTCGACAAAACTTGGTAGGAATGATCGATGTACATTGCTCTTTCAAAGTTGTTAAAATGTGACCCTGGGTTAAAAATGGGCGTGGCCCGTGGGGTCAAATTGGGGTCAAATTTTATTTTTGACTGAATATGGTCATTTCATATATCAAATTGAAGGTATCAATGAGGTGATCACTCTGGTGCATTTTTTGTCGAAATCGGATTGTTATGTCATCCAAGATGGCCGCCGAAATGTCAAAAAAAAGGTCGTTCTTTTATTAGAGATTTCAAAATTCTTCTTCACATGAACCAACCGCTTGGCCCATGGTAGCCAAACTTAAAAGTTATGGTCCCATGGTGAAGCCTTTTCAGATTTGTTAAAATGGAGTCATCGCTAATCCAAGATGGCCGCCGTCTAAAAATAGCATAAATTCTTAAAAAATCTTCTTCTCATGAACCGCTTGCTGGATTTCGACGAAACTTGGTAGGAATGATTGATGTACATTGCTCTTTCAAAGTTGTTAAAATGGTGACCCGGGGTCGAAAATGGGCGTGGCCCGTGGGGTCAAATTGGGGGGGTCAAATTTTATTTTTGACCGAATATGGTCATGTCATATATCAAATTGAAGGTATCAATGAGGCGATCACTCTGGTGCATTTTCTGTCGAAATCGGATTGTTATGTCATCCAAGATGGCCGCCGAAAGGTCAAAAGGTCGTTCTTTTATTAGAGATTTCAAAATTCTTCTTCACATGAACCGCTTGGCCCATGGTAGCCAAACTTAAAAGTTATGGTCCATGGGTAAAGCCTTTTCAGATTTGTTAAAATAGAGGTCATCGCTAATCCAAGATGGCCGCCGTCTAAAAATAGGATAAATTCTTAAAAAATCTTCTTCTCATGAACCGCTTGCCGGATTTCGACGAAACTTGGTAGGAATGATCGATGTACATTGCTCTTTCAAAGTTGTTAAAATGGTGACCCCGGGGTCAAAATGGGCGTGGCCCGTGGGGTCAAATTTTATTTTTGACCGAATATGGTCATGTCATATATCAAATTGAAGGTATCAATGAGGCGATCACTCTGGTGCATTTTCTGTCGAAATCGGATTGTTATGTCATCCAAGATGGCCGCCGAAAGGTCAAAATGTCGTTCTTTTATTAGAGATTTCAAAAATTCTTCTTCACATGAAAACCGCTGGCCCATGGTAGCCAAACTTAAAAGTTATGGTCCATGTGTGATTGCCAAGCCCTTTTCAGAATTTGTTAAAATGGAGGACATCGCTAATCCAAGATGGCCGCCGTCTAAAAATAGCATAAATTCTTAAAAAATCTTCTTCTCATGAACCGCTAGCCGGATTTCGACGAAACTTGGTAGGAATGATCGATGTACAATGCTCTTTCAAAGTTGTTAAAATGGTGACCCCGGGTCAAAAAACAAAAATGCGTGGCCCGTGGGGTCAAATTTTATTTTTGACCGAATATGGTCATGTTATATATCAATGAGGCGATACCTCTGGTATATTTTTTGTCCAAATCGGATTGTTATGTCATCCAAGATGGCCGCCGAAATGTCAAACGGTCGTTCTTTTATTAAGAGAATTTCAAAATAAAACTTTTCTTCACATGAACCGCTTGGGGCCCATGGTAGCCAAACTTAAAAGTTATGGTCCATGGGTGAAGCCTTTTCAGATTTGTTAAAATGGAGGTCATCGCTAATCCGAGATGGCCGCCATCTAAAAATAGCATAAATTCTTAAAAAATCTTCTTCTCATGAACCGCTAGCCGGATTTCGACGAAAACTTGGTAGGAATGATCGATGTACATTGCTCTTTTCAAAGTTGTTAAAATGGTGACCCCGGGGTCAAAAATGGGCGTGGCCTGTGGGGTCAAATTTGGGGTCAAATTTTATTTTTTTTTGACTGAATATGGTCATGTCATATATCAAATTGAAGGTATCAATGAGGCGATCACTCTGGTGCAATATTTGTCGGAATCGGATGATTATGTCATCCATGATGGCCACCAAAAGGTCCATTTATTCAAGATTTTTAACGTCTTTTTCTCAGGAACCACATGGCCGATGCTGGGTGAAGCATTTTCAGATTTTGTAAAATGAGTCATCGCTTAATCCAAGATGACCGCCATCTAAAAATAGCACAATTTTTTTAAAACACATGAACTCAATGTCACATTCTCCTCTGGTGTTCATGGAGTCAGGTGAGCGAATTAGGGCCATCATGGCCCTCTTGTTTACGTTAGTACTACACACGTATATGACATATTGATGTTTGTAGATGACGAGGAGGTTGAATGTCCACCCGAGTCACTGATCAGCAAGACGGTGCTCGCCGAACTCACCAGTGAAACTGCCAAACTCAAGTCTATGGGCGTGCTCAACCAGGTACACAAACCCAGCATGTGTTGGGCTGATCATGAATATCCTGTTTTATTACCTCTCCATCCCCCTCCCATCTCAACCCCTACCCCCCTCCCTCAACATATAATGTATTTCAAGGGGTATATAATTTTTGCTTGTTACTCCACCTATAATATTTGCTGTAAACGTTAAGTACTTGTTTTCTCTGCAATTGGATTGATTTCAAACTTGTTTATCATCAACTTACATGTTTGCAGCTCATTAAACAACAATGTCATAATGATATGAGCCTGAATACTGAAGCTCAACCAAGATAGCTAGTACATGTTGACCTGAAGGATAATGCAGGTAGATCGTCTGACCGCGTTACATTGCCATATGCCGTGCCTCTGTTGACCGTGTTGTTACATCGCCAGGTGCCTGCTGACCGCCTGGTGAAGCTGCTGACCATCCTCCAGTGGAATATCCGTGATGGCACCAAGCTCATCCCCAGTGGTGTGAGTAACTCTACACGCAGTACACAACTCCATCTGAACGCTGAATTTTACTGCAATTCACACATTTGGCGCCAAGTCATCTGGTGTCTGGCGCCAAGTCATCTGGTGTCTGGCACCAGATCGGGACACGGTCTTGCAGTGCTGAAAGTGTTTTGTTTGTAATTTCACTGTTGAATGCATGATCCCCCACTCCACACCCCATACAGTTACATTACATTCCCGTCTGTATCTGAACTGATGTAATACCCCAAATTAATCAATCGGTCCTTTGAAGGAAAACATTAGGGCTTTTTCAGAATTTTTGGTATGGGGGGGTTGTCATGATGTTTTTTTCGCCGAGGTGTGTTGATCTAAAGGATGCTAATTTTCGTTTCTACGCAGACGTAGTGTAGAAACGAATTCCGTTTCTTCTTGTCTATGGCTCCAAGACGAAAAACACTAAGTCAGTGTGTAAAAAATGTATATAATACGGTATTATAATCACGTTTTGCAATCGATGGTTATTGATTTATTTTATGTAAATTAACGTTTTCGTCTCATCGTGTCGACATGCCAAGAAACGAATATGTAGAGAAATAAATTCATGTTCCTTCATGGGGTGGAAAATAACTTTAAGGTTCTTAATTATCGTTTTTCTACATGTATAAACGAAGGGAAAAAGTGAAAGTGAATGGGTTTAACGTCCCAGCAACAGCTAATGTCATATAGAGACGTGAACACAGATAGTCTCATCCGACAGACCAGCGAGATGGAAATACAAATGTACTATGAATATACTATGAAAGTATATTTGTGATGCATAAGGCATGTTTGAACCCACAACCTCCAGATTGGAAGTCAGATGTTCTACCACTAGGCCACAACCCATCGCTTATAAAAGAAGGAAAAAATGCCCCTAACGAGCGACCATACATACTTAGAATAATGCTGATGTAACGGCGGTAAACTGAAATGGTGTACGTGACAATTGACATTTACGTTCCAACTAGATTTTCACAGTGTGTAATCGATCGTATTTCCTCTCCACCCGACTCGAGAAACACGAATTATATTTCTGAATGTGTCGAACGTTTGCCCGTTCTAACAGTTTCCCCAATGACTATGGGCTAGGTTCGACAGTTCATTCCATGTCACATCGCCGGTTTTCGGTGATAATACTGTCAACAATTAAAAATACGCACGGACACCCGGACGTCCGTCATCATAGGCGGCGGAAGCCGACCATTATTGGGGGGCCCAATGTTGAGGGCCCGATAGCGCTTTGGTGGTGGTCCGGGGGCATGCCCCTCCCCCCCCCCCCCCCCCCCCCCCCCCCCCCCCCGTGTTTGAGGGCCCGATAACGCTTTGGTGGTGGTCCGGGGGCAATAAACATGTATTGGCAGTACATTAGAATCGTCTCCTAAGACGATTATCATGTTTTGTCAAATTATGTTTTAGTTGGTCACGAAATACTGAAGTTTGTCGACATTTGCTCTATTTCTTAATAAAAACATGTTTTGGCAGCACACGAGAATTGTCTCGTAATACAACGTGTACGTGTCCTGTTAAGGAAACGTGACCTCGCTTTTTCGTGATTTCTCGCATAGGTTGAGATTGCGAAAACGCGAGATTTTGAGACGAAAACGCGAGATTCTATCAATCTCGCTATTTCGCAACCTCGCCGCGCTATCGCGCGTTTTTGATTCGCGATCTCGCATGACTGTTGTAAGTACGGTCTACACACACGCATGCGCAATTTCAACACGCATGCTTTCTACACATGTATGAGCAAAATAAACCCGAATTTTATGTCTGTAACGCCGAGATAGTCGCCTTAAGTTGCAGACAGAAAAATCGGGTTGGAGCCAAACTTATTTTCACAAGCGGAAGGCGAGATCTCGAAAACGCGAGACGATTCTCATGTTTTGTTGTTGAGAAATATATATATATAACACCCCCCTCCCCCGCTACATACGGGCCTGCTGTAACCTGTCGACTATCCGCTGATTATGTCGCTATCACAGGTGGAAGACTCGGACCTATGACACCAAAAGAATGCCTAATAAAAAAATCCCATTACCCCACCCACTTGGTCTCGTACACTTGGTCTATATAGAAGATGGTACTGTACGTATCAAGTGGGTAGGGTAATGGGATTTTTTTAATAGGCATTTTTTTGGTGTCAGGTCCGTGTCTTCCACCTGTGGTCGCTATTGCGTATTATTTTGAGTTGGTCGAAGCATATAATCAACGAATAATAACGAGACCGATGCGATTTCTAATTACCTCGCACTTTCCATTTACTGATATATTGGCAATATACATGTATTTAAAATAATTTTGATAATAAATAATTATGGGGGTTGGGGGATCAAAGAAATAATTCAATTGTATGGGTGGTGGGGGCAATACAATAATTAATACATATGGGTGGTGTGCAAGGAAAAATTTAAAATAATTATGGGGTTGGGCAAACGAAAATAATAAATTGTGTGTGGGTGGTGGGGTGAAGCGATAATTCAAAAGCATGGGTGGTGGGGTGAAGCAATAATTCAAAAGCATGGGTGGTGGGGTATGAAAATAATTTGTATGGGTGGTGGGTAAAAAAAAAAACTGCCTTCCATCCCCCCCATACCATTAATTCTGGAAAAGCCCTTAGCATACATCATCTGACGGTTTAGTACCAGACCAATGTCGTTTGATATCAAGTTTATCCAGTTAAATGAGTTTGTCGAGCTTCTGAATTCATATGTGTGTCTAGTCTTGCTCGATATTAACCGACACTAGCCTGATCTTCTCTGTATTCTCACTATTGACCAGTAGGTCGCTATGTCCACTAATTTATTTAACTTGTTGATTTCATATAAAACAAATGTTTGCTTTTTTCTGCTAACTTTTAATGATTAAAATTGTTATCATTCATTATTACACTATCACAGCTATTGTTTTGATAAAACTATTGTATTTCATTAAAATATGTAGTGAAACCTCTCTAAACCGGACACCCTGGGACGTCCAGGGTGTCTTCCAGGGTGTCCCGGTTTAGAGATGCTTCGTGCAAATCGGGCATATGACCTTTTTAAGTCATATTTGTGTGCTGTGCAATGAACAGACATTATCGTCTAATATAAATAACCAAAAAACGCATAAATAAGATCAGCAATGTTTTCTTGGTGTCTGGTTTAGAGAGGTTCCATTGTATTTATTTATACCTCGACATGCACTACTCGTATACAGGACTTGGATGAAGATGAGGACGCGGACGGTCAGGAGTTGTGGCGGGAGATCGCGATGGAGCGAGTCTCGCGCAGCATGGACGCCGCACTGACCGCCAGCTACATCATCACCGCACCAAAGATGCCCAAGCAAGTCTTCCTGGACGATGTCATAGAACGCATGATCTCATTTGGAAAGTTCCAACTCCAGAATACAATATATCCCGAGTTTGATCCAGTCTACAGAATTAATTCAAAGAATAAAAGTGAGTATGGCTGCTCACCAAGTTGAGCCAATAACTGTATTGTCTTCACAATCATCTTAATATTAAGACGGTATATCTGAGACGCTATGTTATTTTGTGCCTTCGGACATCTGCGTAATTTCATTAAATACGTTTACAAAATTTACAATATTTTTCATAAATAAAGTCAAAAGTTGACAAAACTTTCAGAGTACATGCGGAATGTTCTCTGGAAATTTTGTCAACTTTTGACCCATTTACGGACAATATGGTAAACATGTCTAATGAAATTACACAGATGTCCAAAGGTACAAAATCACATGGCTTGTCTCCGATTTATACAATATGTAGGCTGTTCTAGTTACGTGTTGTTTACAAATGTTTCTCTTTCTTGGTGACATAGGCAGAAGCATGCACATTTTAGAAACAGTTTATAAACATAGTTTTTGTCGAGCCCACTTGCGGAAAGCGAGACATAATGATCACAATGACGTGCGTCCGTCCGTCCGAAATCTGCATTAAAGTTTTTAAATACCTTATATCTCTGCAGTCCTAAGTCACATTGACGTGAAACTTCATATGCTTATTAGTCATCATCCATATATTCATGCTGTATCCCACCCATGCGGCCCCTGTGCCCAAGGTCAAGGTCAAATGACTTAGAAGTTTGTGTTCCGAAATCTGAGTTAAAGTTTTTATCTCTGCAGTCCTAAGTCACATTGACTTGAAATTTTATATGCTTATTAGTCATGATCCATATATTCATGCTGTATCCCACCCATGTGGCCCCTGTGCCCAAGGTCAAGGTCAAATGACTTAGAAGTTTGTGTTCCGAAATCTGCAAGTTTTTAAATACCTGATATCTCTGCAGTCGTAAGTCACATTGACTTGAAACTTCATATGCTTATTAGTCATCATCCATATATTCATTCTGTGTCCCACTCATGTGGCCCCTGTGCCCCTATGTCAAGGTCAAATGACTTAGAAGTTTGCGTTAAAGTTTCTGTCAAAATTTGCGTTAAAGTTTTCACATTCCTACTATCTCTGTAACCGTAAGTCAGATTTGCTTGAAACTTTGTATGCTTATTGGGCATCAAACTTCAAATGAAATACACTCTGATACCATCAAATGACTCGGCGGGCTCGACATGCGGGCCGCGGCCATCCTCTTGTTTATATTCTCTGACTGGAGAAAATGAGTACATGAGATTTGATTAGGAGCTACACTGGTCACATATTCCATAATCCCCATTTCTATAGTCAAGTCACAAATGACATAAGGTTGCTTCTAGCAGACGGCACTTCTAGCTTGTAAGACATGAGACACGGCATGGGATTTTGTACCTTCCGACATCTGCGTAAATTCATAAAATACGTTTACAAATTTTCCGTAAATGCCGTCAAAAGTTGACAAAATTTGTACATGTGACCCTTCACTGACAGCGGGGTATCACGGGAGCCTGAAGGCGAAGCGGGCCCATGCACGGCAGGTGAAGCACAAGTCGACCATCACGCTGTACAACAAGCTGTCTGACCTGGTGGGCAACCTTGCCGAGCTGGTCGAGATCCAGGAACTCACAGACTCCGTCATCCTGCAGGTACACTCTATGTTACAGCAACACTTGTCACTCCTTGGGCCAAATTTCGTGGTTGCAAATAAGGCACATAACAATGTGTTTTATCACCTTAATTTTAGCTGAATGCGCATGGATTTTCAAGAGTTTGTTCGATACTCCCAAGAATTTTAAAATACTGATAGATATTCAAAATGAGGAGTAAAACAAAAGGAATATTTTACAGTAGTACAAACTGGTTTTGCTTGCCATTTTGCAACAGGGGCATGTTCCTGTCTTTCACCCGTTAAGCACCATTCAATTCCTGTCTTTCACTTCACTAAAGTTCTAAGATCATTTCTCCAAAAATATCGTACACGGTTTCAAGATTTGACACGTGTATTTGCTGAGAAATATCTGCACTTCTCACAATGCCGTTACTATTTTAATCTCACAGCAATCAGCACTGGAATGGTTTGCTCAATGGCGTCACATTTTATATATCAATTTCAGATCTCGACTATGGGAGTATCACCGTTCTTTGTGGAAAATATTAGTGAGCTGCAGCTGAATGCCATGAAACTTGTTACAACGGTTAGTCTTCAACAAGTAACATTCGCATGTATGGCTTAACCCTTACACTTCTGAATTAAATGTTGTCGTCTGCTGTTTATTTTTCATTTTCAAATTTTCTCATGAAAAACATGCTTTGACAGCATTTTAGAATCATTTTCAATGGAAATGATTCTAAAGTGCTGTTGAATCACGTTTTTATTAAAATATAAAGCAACAGCAGACGACAATTTTCGTGCTCGGCAATCTAAGGGTTAAGTATCTTTTGTAACATACTTATTATAACGATTTGAAAAGTTTTGTATCACTACTGTGTACAGGTTTTGAACTACTTTATGCTGTACTACATAATACATTATAGTTTTTCGGAATTGTTTACCCATTGATTTTGAGACTGTAAACCAGATAAATGACACGAGGTCTCCACAGGTACATATGTGTTACCCGTGCTTTAACATGTTCAGTTAAGAATATCTTGCTTCTGTTCGTTTATAGGGTGTACCAAGGTGAAATGTTTTGCGTGTTATCTTCAGGTCTTTGCTCACTACGACAAACACCGGCAGCTCGTGTTGGAGGACATATTTGCCAGTCTGGCAAGGTTACCGTCGAGTAAACGCAATCTCAGGAGCTACAGGTAAGACTCGTAACTTCGTATATCCGACAGGGTTCAGCTCATCATCCTCCTTTGAGACACGGCATGTGATTTTGTACCTTCGGACATCTGCTTAATTTCATGAAATACGTTTACAAAAATTACAATGTTGACAAAATTTCAGAGTACATGCGGAATTAGAATTATATTCCGCATGTACTCTGAAAGTATTGTCATCTTTAGACTTTTTTTGAAAAAATATTGTAAATTTTGTTAGCGTATATTTAATGCAATTACGCAATTACGCAGAAAATTACGTAGAAAATCACATGGCGTGTCTCATATTACGAAGTATGTCGAAGTGTATAAAGTTTTCGTATTTCCGTTTTTCGTACGTCAGATTTTCATGTGCATCCGCACTGGTTGCCATTTCGTCAATGAAACATCCGTCATGCTTCTAACAAACAATATATATATCATTATCAGGCGACATGAGTGTGCTATTTGATCAGTAGCCTATTTCATCAAGATTGCAAAGTATACTTTGAGGGAGAAATCATTTATTTTTCCCGAAATGCATTTTTAGCTCGACTATTCGAAGAATAAGTAGAGCTTATGTTGTCACCCCGGCGTCGGCGTCACCGTCACGCTTTGGTTAAGGTTTTTAGTCAACCTTGTATATGGAATACTACTGGCCCTACACCCACCATATTTGCACAACTTCATCTCCTAGTGATCAATAACCCCTGATCTATATTTGACCTTGACCTACATTTCCTCTTTAATTATTTAGTTAATTCCCCTTGGTTAAGGTTTTTAGTCAACCTTGGTTAAGGTTTTTAGTCAAGCTTGTACATGGAATACTATTGTGCATACAGACATCATACTTGGACAACCTTTTCTCATAGCGATGTACATCAATAACCCCTGATCTAATATTTTAAAACCTTGACCTACATTTCCTCTTGAATTACTTACTTAATTCCCCTTGGTTAGGTTTTTTAGTCAACCTTGGTTAAGGTTTTTTAGTCAAGCTTGTAACATGAATACTATTGTGCATACAGACACCATACTTGGACAACCTTTTCTCATAGGGATGTACAAGTCTATTGATCTATATTTGACATTGACTACATCTCAATTACTTACTTAATTCCCCTGGCCATCAACCCCTGATTCTTAATTAATTTTTGAACCATTGAACCTAATTTCCTCTTCAATTACTACTTAATTTCCTTGGTTAAGGTTAGTCAACCTTTGGTTAAGGTTTTTAGTCGAGCTTGTACATGGAATACTAGTGTGCATACAGACACCATACTTGGACAACCTTTTCTCGTAGGGATGTACATCAATAACCCCTAATCTATATTTGACCTTGACCTACATTTACTCTTGAATTACTTAGTTAATTCCCCTTGGTTAAGGTTTTTAGTCAAGCTTGTATATGGAATATTCCTGGCCCTACACCCACCATACTTGGACAACTTCATCTCCTAGTGATGTACATCAACAACCACTGACCTATATTTGACCTTCACCTACATTTAACCTTGAATTACTTAGTTAATTCCCCTTGGTTAAGGTTTTTAGTCGACCTTGGTTAAGATTTTTAGTCAAGCTTGTACATGGAATACTAGTGTGCATACAGACACCATACTTGGACAACCTTTTCTCATAGGGATGTACATCAATAACCCCTGATCTATATTTGACATTGACCTACATTTCCTCTTCAATTACTTAGTTAATTCCCCTTGTTTAAGGTTTTTAGTCTAGCTTGTATATGGAATATTCCTGGCCCTACACCCACCATACTTGGGACAACTTCATCTCCTAGTGATGTACATCAACAACCACTGACCTATATTTGACCTTGACCTACATTTAACTTTGAATTACTTAGTTAATTCCCCTTGGTTAAGGTTTTTAGTCAAGCTTGTACATGGAATACTATTGTGCATACTAACACCATACTTGAACAACCTTTTCTCATAGCAATGTACATCAATAACCCCTGATCTATATTTGACCTTGACCTACATTTCCTTTTGAATTACTTACTTAATTCTCCTTGGTTAAGGTTTTTAGTCAAGCTTGTAGATGCAAGCAATACTCCTGGTCCTACACCAACCGTACTTGGACAACTTCTTCTCCTAGTGATGTACATCAATAATCCCTGACCTATATTTGACCTTGACCTACTTTTATCCTTGGATTACTTTCTTATTTCCCCTTGGTTAAGGTTTTTAGTCAAGCTTGTATATGGAATATTCCTGGGCCTACAGCAACCATACTTGGAAAACTTCATCTCCTAGTGATGTACATCAATAACCCCTGACCTATATCTGACATTGACCTACATTTAACCTTGAATTACTTACTTAATTTCCCTTGGTTAAGGTTTTTAGTCAACCTTGGTTAAGGTTTTTATGCAGGCCGCGGCCACATTGACCTACATTTATCCTTGAATTACTTACTTAATTCCCTTGGTTAAGGTTTTTAGTCAACCTTGGTTAAGGTTTTTATGCAGGCCGCGGCCACATTGACCTACATTTATCCTTGAATTACTTACTTAATTTCCCTTGGTTAAGATTTTTAGTCAACCTTGGTTAAGGTTTTTATGCAGGCTGCGGCCACCTTGTTTGTCAAGCTATGTGTACATCGACAACCCTCGTAGTCGAGCTATGCTGTTCTCCTACAGCTCTTGTTTCATATAGAACTAACGACTGCATATATTCGATGATTAAAAGTATGCAGAATTATTATACTGAATTTATTACATTATCACAGCCAAAATGGCTGTGATAATGTAATAAATTCAGTATAATAAAAATTAATGAATTTATCTTTAAATTGAAAATTTCTCCCTCAAAGTATGCTTTGCTAGATAAGTATACTTATAAGCCCGACTTCTCCAGTCACAGCCACATTTTCCATTGTATGAATCAGTGTATGAGACGCGCCATGTGATTTTGTACCTTTGAACATCTGCGTAATTCCATGAAATACGTTTACAAAATTTACAATATTTTCTGTAAATGGTAAATTATATTCCACATGTACCCTGAATATTTTGTCAACCATTGACTTCATTTATGAAAAATATTGTAAATTTTGTAAACGTATTTAATGAAATTAAGCCGTTGTCCGAAGGTACAAAATCACATGGCGTGTCTCGTATGTGATCGTAACCATGTATTGCCTCCATGTGCAGGTTGACGGCCGAGGAGCACATACAGATGGTGACGGCCCTCGCCCTGCAGCTGATCCAGTGTGTCGTGAAGTTACCGCAGCCCCCCGACCCCGACCAGCCGCCCGACGAAGAGGAAGGGGCTGCGGACGATGCACACTTGTCACCCAAGGCCCGCCGCGACAAGGCCCGACACGGCCGGCGAACATCCGCACAAGTACGTGGTTACAGCAGACAGAAAAATACATTGTGCTGTTCATTTCTAAAATTTAAAATTCCCATTGAGAAAATTTACTGTATATCCAAACATAGGGCAAAAATTAATTCATTGTATTCAAATCTAAATTTGTGATGCTGATAAAAAAATGGAACTTTTGGCCTTTGCGGCAATGGCGAATAATGAATATGACGTACAAATTTGTAATATATTTTCAGGTTGATCCAGAGGTTGTCGTTGTGACGTCCTACGAAAAGGCGATGCTGACTGGATACAACTTTCTCTCAGTATTTCTCAAAAAGTTAGTATGGCTGACTGTGTAAAGGAACATTATGTTACTTGTAAACTACTGTGATGGTTTTGGCGTCTAGTGCCGGGCCCAATCCATTAACATACTGTTCTATACATTTTGTAATAAAGCACTGGTAATCACTGTGTAAACATTTGGAAATATCTTCAAACTGAGGTCCTACGTCAACGCGATATATCCTTGTGGTGATGGGGGGAATACGTCTTATTAGAAAATTAGTATAATTGTGTCATGTCAATACAGTATTTTGTCTGTATCATACTGAATGAACAGGGTAGTACTTTGCATGTATTGATAACATTCATCCAGAGCCTTTTGCATTCACTGTAGCCCTTGACTGGCTGGCACAATTGTGCGGCATGTCTGGTCCTGTACTCGATTTCACCAATATTGCTAAGTATACTTATCTAGCAAAGTGTACTTTGAGGGAGTAATTATTTAGTATTCCCTAAATGCATTATTTCATATAGAACTAACCACTGCATTGAAGATTAAATGTATGCAGAATTATTATACTAAATTGATTACATTATCACAGCCAAAATGGCTGTGATAATGTAATAAATTCAGTATAATAAAAATGAATAAATTTATCCTTAAATCGAAAATTTCTCTATCAAAGTGTACTTAGCAAGTTCAGTATACATTGCAATTTTTGTGAAATCGGCTACAGGAGTACACGTCTTGCCATTTAGTGAGTGAAACAGCTCCACTGTGTAATGATGTGTCGTGTCTATCAGATGTACGATGAAGGGAGAGGACGACTACCGGCCGTTGTTCGAGAACTTCGTCCAGGATCTACTCTCCACCGTGAACAAACCAGAGTGGCCGGCCTCCGAACTCCTCCTCAGTCTTCTCGGCAGGATATTGGTACGTCAAACTGGCACCTCACTTTCTCGGCAGGATATTGGTACGTCAAACTGGCACCTCACTTTCTCGGCAGGATATTGGTACGTCAAACTGGCACCTCACTTTCTCGGCAGGATATTGGTACGTCAAACTGGCACCTCACTTTCTCGGCAGGATATCTTACATAAGTTGATTAGATATAATATTTATTAAACAAGTTTACTGATCTCACAAGAGACTTGGCTAAGCCAATGAATGGTTCATGAATATCGACTAATTTAATTCCGAAACCAATTCATTTATTCAACATATCTGCCTATTTTGTGATGACTTGTTCATTTATCTTGTGACAGTCCAACTTATTTGATGATATCTATGAAATGTGTTAATTGAATGCCGTTTAGATGTGTGTGTAATCGTTATCATTTGTGTGTCATCGTTATCATTTGTGTGTCATCGTTATCATTTGTGTGTAATCGTTATCAATCGTGTTCTACAGGTGAAGCAGTTCAGCAATAAGTCGGTGGATATGCCATTACGGACAGCTTCCTTGGAGTATTTAGGCATCGTGGCAGCTCGCCTGCGCAAAGACGCTATTTCTAGTTCTAGTCAGTTGAACCAGGCAACTATAGACGATATTTTACACAAAGTTCACGAAGACGAGGATGGTGGTGGTGAGAGTGAACAAGTTGCTGAGAAGAAGAGCATGAGGAGTAGTGAAACAAAGGCTACCGAAGTAAGTTGAGTACAGTCGTTATTACAGTGTAATAATCATATTACAATAGTGTAATAAATATGCAAATTAGCTTGTTGCATGGTTGGTGAATTTGAAACAATTGCAGTAGATTCTAATCTTCTTGTACATCACACGTTGGATTACGATCTACATTATATAACTGAATGGTGACCAACGTATCTGCAACTACAATGGTTGTCACAATGTTATTAGGTCACTTTAGGCTACCGGCAACCACAGGTTATAAAAATCCCATTACCTCTACATGACGTTAATAGAAGGTTAGCAAGAGTTTGGTTAATATGGGAAAAGCCCCCTTGTTTCTGACTCGTACAAACACAGTAAACATTGATTAGTTTTAGGACTTGTGTCTCTGGCAATCGAAAAAGGCCTTAGGTGCGTGAATATACTCACTTCAAATCGCTGTTTCCAGTTATTCGCATTTTGTATACCCCATCCAAAGTGAAATTTGCGTGTACGAAAGAATCTCACACAGAATCGGAGGCCGTCTGGCGTGGATTATCGGTCATATTTGGCCGATAGCTGATCGCCAGCTGAAACTAATGTTGTGCACCATGACCATATACATTAGAAACTCCAACCATACAAAGTTCGTCCAATTGTGATCGTTCACCGATCTAAAAAACACTTTTTTGTCTAATTTCATTCATAATCTGGAACCGGGTCAATGCACCATCTGCCATAATACAACCACCGAAGCGTCTATGAAAGAACATCTCTGATTGGCTAAATCTAAACTGTGATGACGTCATTCAACCCATTTCGGGATTCCGGAAGACATAATCTGATCATGTATGAAAGGCAATGGAATTAGAAATCGGTGAACGATCACAATTGGACAAACTTTGTATTGTTGGAGTTTCTAATGTATATGGTCATTGTGCACGGCATTAGTTTGAGCTGACGATCAGCTATCGGCCAAATATGACCGATAATCCACGCCCGACGGCCTCCAATTCTGTGTGAGATTTTTTTGTACACGAAAATTTCGATTTGGATGGGGTATGCAAAATGCGAATAACTGAATAAATGCTGGAAACAGCGATTTGAAGTGAGTATATTCACACACATAAGTCCTTTTTCGATTGCCAGAGACACAAGTCATAAAATGCTATAATAGCCATATTGTTTACCACCTTTCTATAATAGATAGTACTGTATGAGACAAAGTGGGTGGGGTGATGGATTTTTTTGTAATGGTCATTTTCTTTGTGTCACAGGTCCGAGTATTCCACTGTGCCGGCAACTCATATGTTGCCCCGACTGTCGGTTCAACAGTTAATTCTGATGAAGATTGGGGTCGACCTTTGTCAGTTTCGCCTATATCCAGGGGCCTGTTTCACTAAACTTTATACGACTAAGATTCGTAAGTGCAAATTTCGGATCGTCTGCAAATTTCAATTGATGGATTTACATTTTGTTATCTTAGGCTATGCTCAATAAATGTAAATCCAATAATTGTTTACAAGAAAACATTGTTAATGGGACATTTAATTTTGCACTCACAAACATTTTAGTTGTGCAAGATTTAGTGAAATGGGCCCCTGTTGATTCTCTTCACTTTAGTCTACTTTCTCTGTTAAAGTTAAGACTATAATCCACGTTATTCACTTTCAAACTTTCTTGCCTAGCCAAAACCAGCGGAGGAGAAAGATGAAACCGAAGACCTTCAAAGTGCTATGTTGGACTACCTCGCATTCAACGGGCAAAGTGAGCCTGCATACTTGGTAAGGGCTTATTTTCCTTGTAAAGACTTGTATGCTTGCTGGGTCAAAGAGCCAGGGACATTATTCAATTATTGACTTTTGAAGAGGTGTACACGAGATTCACGGACCTGAGAAGGCCATGGTGAATCTGACTTTTTGTACACCGACTCGAAAAAACTATAATTATTTTATTATGACTTATCGTTTTGCTGAAACCCGACTGATATTTATGTAAAAGTTTGCTTCAGTTTGCATCCATTGTTTTGCTGTCAAGTGTGAAGTATATTTGTAAGCTTGTTGCTGATTGGATGATACAATTTGCATAGTTTTGTTCAATTGGCTAGTTGTTGTACCGTGTCATGTTTCCGATGCGTGGTCAGTGACTTGTGCATCTGGGTCAGTATCACATTTAGAGTGTCTATTGGGCAATCTCATTGGCTGAACTTCATAGTCATATAATAAACTGCGTTTGGAATGTCTATCTGATACCTGTAGTTTTATGTTCACAATTGATGGTTACTAATTTAATTTTATTTCTTGATCACAGTGTGTGACAGAAATACTTGAATATAACGCATCTTTTGGAATTTGATCAAATGAAATTGTGCGATTGGTTAATATACATTATATAGGTCATTTGCAGTGCACAGAGTGATACAATACGTATCGAGTATCTGAGATATCATCTGAGACGCAGTACTTTTAAATAAAATGTTGGATCATATTTGTGGCTCACTGGTTAACTATGGATATCGGTTTTCTGGATACGAGCTTTATCCTAATAATGTGTTCCAAGCAAAAAACATTTCATGGTAGCTATTAGATGACTTAAAATCACTCCATAAAATTACACATGTTTTCCGCAGTTCATAACCTTATCTGACCACAAGACTGCAGAGCTCCAGATAAGGTGCATATTGGCATACAAAATACTCACACCAATGTGAAAATACGTATTGATTTTCAAATTGAGTAGTGAAAATACTGTAATAAAGTTGAAATTTACTTTAGTTGAGCTCCTTTTTGCAGCTCAAATAAGTGAATTTTTAAATGTGTTTTATATTTTTTTATCATTTGTTCCACATTTAATAAGGGCTTTTCCAGAAAAATTTCCCTGGGGGGGGGGGGGGAACTGGCTTTTCTTTTTCTTTTTTTTAGGGGTACCACCACCGGAATTTACATAAAATTATACCCCCCATGACCAGAATTTATTTCTCCTTTAACCCCCACCACCAGAAAATGTTATTCTTAGGGAGGAATATGTGAAATCGTTTGATTATTACCACTGTCGGAAGCTGAGGTCAACTAATATTGCTAAAGTCGTGTCATAAATAACGTTGATGTGTGTCGACATTAGGACACTGACAAGTACTGGTTTGTTATTGGCAGACGTTGTGAACAGCATATCTGTGAAAGAATATATCAAGCTGCTCTTTGTTCTATATTAATAAAACACATTATTATAAATATTAATCATTATACATGTAATACCATCGACTTGGTACTTACCCTAACATGTATTTCAAACCCCACCACCCATCAATAAAAATTTCCGTTGACCCCCAGCAACCATCAATTTAAAATATTACCGAACCCCACCACCCATCATTTAGAAAGAAGAAAAAAAAAACCACCCCCTGTCAATAATAAAAAAAAGCCAGCCCCACCACCCATCCATTAAAAACAAATATGTCAACCCCACCACCCATCGATAAAAATTACTGACCCACCTTATAAATGAAGGAAAGTAATGCCCATAACGAGCGACCATACGTACTTAGAATAACAGCTGACGTAACGCGCGGTAAACTGGAATGGCCTACGTGACAATTGACATTTACTTTCAAACAAGATTTTCACGGTGTGTAATCGATCGTATTTCCTCGCCACCATATGAAACCCGACTCGAGAAACACAAATTAAGTTGTTGATTTCCAATTGTTTGCACGGTCTAAGAAATCAAACAAATGTGAAAAAAAAATTGTTTTTACAAAATATTAGACTCGTCTAAGGAGACGATTCTTATGTGTTGCCAAAACATGTTTTATTAAGTCATCGGACAAATGTGAAAAGAGAACATGAATATATTGGTATTTCTTTACAAAAACATATTTTGACAAAATATGAGAATCGTCTTACTTAGGAGACGATTTTCATGTGCTGCCAAATCTTGCTTTTATCTTCTTTTGTGTTCTACATGAATGTACGCACATGTTTATAAAAGCATGCTAGTTCGAATTGCGTTCTACATACGTACGTACGTACGTACGTACGTGCATGTAATGCGGAAAACTCAATTTCACCCGAAATTTAGTACAATAAATAGCATTAATAGGAACCTGCCAATCTCTGTATTCTATGTCTCTGACGAGACGTATGGTAATTACTAGAGGTGCAACGATACGGTCAAACCCGTATTGCGATACAACAAACCCATATTGCAATACGTATTGCGATATTCAGGGCTTAAAAATATTCACTTTTCACACTTGCCCGGCCAGGCAAGTACAATTATAATCTACTTGCCCGGACAAAAAAGCTACTTGCCCAACATTTTAGGAAAATGTAAGTACATGTACATGTATTAATACATTTTATAAATTAGCTTTTGTACCAACATTAATACTAGACATTATGTTTGTAAAACATGGATGTGCTCCTGGAATATTGGACTCTAACGAGAAACTCTTACAAACTTGTTGATGTAAATGTACACAGACGGACGGACATACAGAACCTCAAGAGCAAGGCAATATGTCCCCCTGGCTATCGCATAGGGGCATGATTAACCCAGGATAACAAAATGTATCCAGCCCCATTCCCACCCCAACCCCCTTGGTGACAAATAATGACCAATCCCTTAGATTGGTATTATACTTGTTCAAAATATGAAGCATGAGAACATAATAATGACTGATGGATGAATTGCCTGCCAATGGTGTTATATGTATGTTCAATAGCAAAATGTGTGGGGTGGGTGAGGGCTCCCTTGTATATTTAACAATGAAAGTTTCCTTTACTGGAACACCAATTTGTTTGAATTATTTTGCTACTGGTGTTTTCATGTTGGATAAGAAAATGGAGTCGTGTGTATGAATGTAATAACGAGATGGTGCCTAAAAAGGAGTATTAATATACAGTCAAACTTGTGTTAAGAGACCACTCAAGGGAACTGCCAAAAGTGGTCTCTTAACAGAGGTGGTCTCTTAATAGGGACAGCCATGTGGAGTGGGTACACGGATGATATATAAAAAACAACACAGTGACAACACAGTCAAATAATAACATGTATACACATATATGTATGTTTATTAAAGTAATAACATGTACAATGGAAAACATAAGTTTGAATACACTGCAGCTCCATTATAACGCGGTGGTCCAAGATATCAAACCGCGATCGAATCCGACCGCGTTATAAAATTTCGGGACATGCACGGGTACTGGTACTGCACGGGTTACTGGTATCATTCGCATTTCGGTTACCAACTATTGCGGGAATTAATATAAAATCATGTCATTTGAACAGAAGTTAAAGTAATTATTAATAATGCCTATGACATACAAACTTGTATGTATTAATGTATTAAACATACAAGTTATTTATAAAATCATGCTTATTACGCTGTATAGTGCTCGCGATAGACAGACGCTTATTACAATGTATACCACTCGCGATCAACAGACGCTTAAACGGATTAATTGATAATAAATAATGCCTATGGTCACGTGTCCTGCCTATTCATGCGGTTGATACGTGCATAATCTCAGGATGTGGGGTCACGTGATCTATTGTTTACGCTGCAAGTCATATTGATGAATGAAATTTACTATTTAAGCGAGATTGCCTTGGGCTGCAGTGTAAACAATAGACCACGTGATCCCATACCCTGACCCAGATAATGCTGAAACACCAGTCTATTTATAGAACGCTAAATACACGTTTTATGGATTATAGCCACCGCTTATAGCTGTGTTTCGAGCCGTGTTTTCATGGGCGCTGACAGTCGCCGACGGTCGTTAAACGCGTCGTATTTTGACGGAATGGGCCGTATTTATACGGTCGCTGGTCGCAGACAGCAGCTGGTCATTCATTGCAAGTACGTTATTATGGGAAATTCGTCGGGCGGGATTCAAACCGGTCGCTTACAGCAGGTGGTCGTTTATTACAAGTGGTCGTTAGCACAAGTTCGACTGTAAACACAAAATCATTTAAATTTGTTAATAATTATATTGCTACAGCTTTTAAACGAGTACTAATGTACATACTATTAAGATTATATAGTATTATTCCTTCTTTATCCGTTTAGTATAAAGTTATTTTCAAAAATAAATGTTCCACTATAAGAAGTCCATTAGTAAACAAGAGTTATCTCCCATAAGTCGGAACAAGAGTACTATCAGGTATGCACATTTTGGTCTAGAAAGTTCGTTTTTAGTGCAAATTTTTATAACTTCGAACTCCTTGTTTGGTGTGTAGCACCAGAGGAAGACAAAATCAAACAATTTATAGGAATGACACAGTATATAAGACAGTAATCTGTGCTGAGCTAATGTTAAACCGGTGATATGTTTTTTTTATGCAAAGTCATGCTGTCAACGCGAATGGGACACATGATGGTTCACAACAGAAATTTGACGTCCGAGATTACTCGTTACATGTAATAGTCATCTAATTGTGGCGTGTTTATTCAAAATATTTACTTCTGTCATATTAAAAATTATGTTTTGAATGATTTTGAATAATTTTACACTATTATTTTAACACAAGACGGCGACCCGCGATATGCGAAAACCGTACTGCGATACGTATCGTCAGGATGACATATTGCAATATACCGGTATACCGTTATATCGTTGCACTACTAGTAATTACCGATACCACCATTAATTGTATCCCCCGGACAAAAGTCCGGGGATACTATGCATTTGACACTGCCACGTCCGCCGCAGACACTTCTTGTCCGGAGCATAACTTGAACACCCTTTGGAATATTTTCATGAAACTTCACACATGCATAGACCACGACCCGAAGGTGTGTCGCGCACAAGAATGACAACTCTTGCGTAGCTAATTTACCTTACCTGTAGAGAGAACAATAGCCTTCTCCGGTTGAAAAATAGTGACTGGGAGAACCATTCACCTGTGCATCTGCTAGCATGTGCAAATGTCCAGACTGACCACTAACTTATTACAGGTAATTTATACAGGTAAATGATTGTATTACATTTCCGTAAACCGAGTTGACAACATTGTGGCAATATGTGGTCCTGTGCAGATATGATATGTAGATAAATATAGGACTATTTAAAAAAATTCTGGGCTCCAGTAGCGAGCATTATTATTTTTAATTTTTAAACTTTTTTTTTTTCCTTTTTTTTTTGTCAAATTCTTTTTCAATTTTTGTCTAGTAGCATAAGGTCGTAAGTGCTATATACAGACTATTATCATATACTAAAACAATTATTGACTACAGGGGTCCTACCAATTATCCGGACAATCAATTTATCGGACAAATCAAAATAGCTGTTAATTAAACGCATTCATTTGATCCGATTTTGCAACGGACACATCTAAGTCACTCAGGTGCTTGCTGTTTCCATGCCAGTGTGAATAATATATCGCCAAGGTAAACATTTTAGTAAAATTTGCCGAAAACATTCCCCCACTATGTCCACAAGTTGTTTACAACGTCAAACGTCGCGCGGGGGCTTGTATCTGTCACTGCGCATGCGCATAATTTGAGGCCCCCTATAGAGTGTTTCAATACTCTGTTGTGTGAAATATGCAGACGATACGATGCATTCCTCCAATATCATTTTCAGACTGTTTAATACACAATGTACAATACAGAGCAGATAGGAAGGAATGCGAAAATGTATCATGATAGAAAAAGAACAAAGAGCTACTTATTCAAAAACAAATAATAATTGTTTCAAGGCCAAATCGCCCCAAGCCATTTCGGACCCAAGCCATTACACACCATTTCACACCCATATTCATTCGTGGATAAAATCGACAGGTGCGAAAACACCAGTGTACGAAACGATCATTACCGCGGAATTTCCACCAAATTATGAAGAGCTCAATCGAGTGCGCCCATTACGTCATTGCAGAGTTGTTCTATAAATACAATACATTCTATAAATACGATGTTTTCCAAGAAGCGAATGGTGATTGTGTTTTCTGCAAAACAACACAATGCTGTTTATACTGGTTTTCAGGCGATAGAGTTATGATTTTAAGGTGAGAATACAAGTTATAAGACGGTTATACATTTGTCCGGATAATTGATTGTCAATGTTAATTTTGGGGCAATGTTACGACTGATGATCTGACCCAATTTTAAGTGAGAAAGATGGCACAGTTTGCTAAATAGTTTCCATGCGTTGAGAAAGCAAGAACCGACGATTGTTCTGTGAAAATTTTATGCCCGTAGCTGCTATTTTAAGAAAAATATCGTAACAAAACAGCCATTTTTGTCCGATAATCTGGAGGATCCCTGTAGTGAGCCATTGAATATAATCTGATATTCTATGGCTCACTAGTCAATAATTGTATATGTTCGGGCCAGTGAAAATTTCTTTCGGGCCCAGGCTCGAGGTCAAGGCAGCAAATGTCCAGACTGACCATTAACTGACCACTAACTTATTTTAAATGACGTAGACCCCACCCAGTAGAAAAATAAATAAATTAATACGACCACCACCATGCTGTTTTAAAAATCTCGTCCCCAGCCCCCGGAAAAGCCCTAAGGAAGAAAATCAATAGTACATTTGGAAAAGTAAAATACGCATGTAATTTGAAATCTGGGGGTATAATACTCATTAGATACAACACTTATATCTGGAGCTCTGAGACACACTCCAGAGCACATTCGTGATGGACATATAAATAAGCTCCATTATGTCATTGCAATGGCAAATATTGCGTTGCAGTTTGCGAGGCAATTCTACATCGCGCAGTGGTTCCGCGACACGACCAAGGAGGCCCAGAAGAAGAACGAGCACGACGACTTCGATGCCGAGGAGGACGAGAAGACCACGGAAACCATGGCCGATATAGAAAAACGCACAAAGTTCCTCATGTGTCGGATGCAAACCAACTTCAAACCATTCTCATCATATAAGTGAGTACTCTTTACAAACGGCAGATCCATTTCACTGCCTTGTGTTTGGCTTGCCTGCATCCTGGGTTGGTCATACGTAGTCATCATTGAAATTGGTGGAACACGACGGCGGTGTGGATTCCTCCTTATAGGAATCACGATTGGCCTGGTTTGGCCCTCGGGTACGTTTTTATCTTTGGCTCTAGACTTTTGTTACCTGGAAGTGGAATTGGGTTATTGCCCATTATAAAAGTAGTAAGATTGTTACGGATTCTGCTTTTGGGAGGGGGCCAAGTGATTCTGGTGTGGCGAGGACCTGGCATATCAGGATTATTCTGATTTCAGGGCTGAATATATAGTTTTTGTCGAGCCCGCTTGGGGAAAGTGAGACATAGTGGTCACAATGACGTCCGTCCGTCCGTCCGTCCGTCCGTCCGTCCGTCCGTCCGTCCGTCGGTCGGGCACACATTAGGGTACTTATGTGGCTAGCCCCACAGGGTTATGGACTTAGTAAAGGATAGGGTTGGTTACAATTAGCCACCTAAAAAATCCTTTTATGTGGCTAAAAATCGTTTTATGTGGCTAATATTTAACATGTGATAAGCCACATAAGTACCCTAGTGTAAGAACGTCCGTCCGTCCGTCTGTCCGTCCGTCCGTCCGAAATCTGCCTTAAGTTTTGAAAAATACAATCAAATGCCTCGGCGGGCTCGACATGCGGGCCGCGGCCATCTGGTTTATTGGAAATATTCAGTTCTGATTTTGGGATTTTCCCCCCATTTGTACATGTACTTGCATTTGGTAATATTATGGGATTTAGTACTAAACCCATTGACCTGGCCTTAAATGACCTTAGCTGTTGATAGGCCGTTAAACCCCAACAAACAAACCAATTTATGTCACCCTTGATATGTTTTCTTGTCTGGCTGATGCCTTTTAAACACATTGCAGTCTTTCCATAACTATGCCCCCCACCCCAGGTATTTATTTATCTGATTTTATATTCAGTTATGAAATCAAATAGTAAATGAACCACTACATTGTGTATGCTTGTTGTTTTTACAGCCCATCTGCCAGCAAACTAGAGTACGATAGTGCCTGTTTGGTAGCCAGATACTTGTCATCAAAGCGGCCTTTTGCACAAAGTTTTGACATCTACCTGGGCCAAGTAAGTATGCAGATTTAAATACCTTCGGCCCTCAGATATGTATGGAAAGTAATGACACAAATAACAAAAAAAAAAATCTTACATTCTGATTTGCATTTTTTTTATAAATCATATGAACCATTGAGTAACAAGAACAAAATCTGGATTTTTTACAACAAATATAAATAGAAACACTACAGAAAAATATACTGTGGTATGCTAGTTTTGTGCTATATTGGTTGTTACTAGCTTTAATATACATATATCATTTAAAATAAATTTGCCTCTATACATAGCATACCAACTATTATATAATATAGCTCTTTACATCTGTCAGAAAATGTCACTACTGCATTTCAGATATTGAAAGTGCTATCGGAGAATGTGACAGCCGTGCGGACGAAGGCCATGAAGTGTCTGACGGCTGTCGTCGAGGCGGACCCAGGAGTCCTAGCACGGGTATTTATTTCTTTAATGGTGTTTAACAGCTGCGGTCATTTTAGGACGGGCTAACAAGTTGTGTGTCGGTAGTTTGTGACGTGCCGTACATGGTGGCCTGCCCTGCCCGCTAGCATAGGTAGGTAATCTTGTATGTCACGACAGAAAAGTACTGCCACAGCTTTATCCAGGATTTCATTCCCACTAGAGGCTGTCATGAACGCCTGAAGGGCAAACTAATTATTCACCAAAGTTCAAGGTCACCTTTGCTTCATAGATTATTTCTGCCCTCGCCGACAGGCAAGAGGGGATATAGCGTTAGTCCATGTACGTGTGTACGTACATTAGTAACACCTTTCTTTCTTTTTTACCTCGCCTGAGCGAAGCTCATGTGAGCTATTGTTACCGCAATGTGTCCGTCGTCCATAAACATTTTCAACGTCTTCTCCTCGGTAACCATTGGGCCTATAGTCACCAAACTTCATGGTCATGGTAGGGGGATTACAAAATTGTTAAAATGACGTCATTACGTAATCCAAGATGGCTGCCGTCTAAAAATAGCATAAATTCTTCAAAAATCTTCTCCAGAACCGCCAACCGGATTTCGACAAAACTTGGTAGTAATGATCGATGTACAATGCTCTTTCAAAGTTGTTAAAATTGTGACCCTGGGGTCAAAAATGGGCGTGGCCCATGGGTTAATTTTTGTCGCGCCTGCTTTAGCAGAGGCGCGACTAGTCGGCGCTTTTTCCGTCGTCGTCGTCCGGTTTTTTTGTAAGGCAAATGCGTTAAAGTTATTGTTTTTTCACAATATCTCTTTAACCCCTTGCCAGACATTGATAATATTTCACATCAATGTTTGTCTAGGGATGATGCTTCATTACGCACACCCCCACATCCAAATTTTGAAGGTCAAGGTCATTTATATCCTTGTAATAGGGGGTTTAGGTATTTTTTTTCTAGTTGAAATATACATTAAATATACATGTAGGGCATGGCGAGAACTTTACAATGAGCTATAGATTTTGAAAATCGGATAAGCGGTTCAAAAGTTATTAAGGTATGTAAATCAGAATTTTGCAACATATTGTGTTCATTTCCTTTATGTATTTGAATGGCAACCGACGGCACCGATATTAGCTAAAATAACAGCTTTTATGTTATTATTATTAAAATAACTTGAAAACTAATGGAGATAAGTGCATAAAACCAAGAATTTTATTGAATAAAATACAATTTTATACACATATGTTCCAAAAGGATCTTTATGTTTTATGGAAAATAACTGATTTTGGGTGGTGAAATATGACGAAAAGACAGTTTTTGCTACAAAAATGTGATTATTTTGAATATTTATCTTATTTGCAATACATTTCATTACCATGTCACATAAATCAATATATACCCATATTTTCTTGTAATTTCTACAATTTAAATGGTAAAAAATACCATGTAAATGCTTTATTTTTGCCGAAATTGGTTACCCTGGCAACGGTTTTGAAAAAATGTGTTTCTGCACATAATTTTAACATTTTAATAAAAAAAAAGGACAGCAACATATAAACAGTTAATTTAAATATTAATTCAGTAACAAATCTAATATAACCATAGTAATCTGAGTTAATTGGTTACCATGGCAAAGGTTTTAAAAAAACTAATGTAATTAGGAATCTGATTTTACATTTTGAGCAATGTAAATATTTCTATGACAACATTAAACACATATGCTACATGAAATTAATGTTACAGTCATTCTGTAACTTAACCTAATTTCTGTAGTAACCATGTAGTAACATGTAGTAATCAATCGGTTACCATGGCAACGACTTTGAAAAAATGTGTTTTCATACACAACTTGACATTTTGAGTAATTAAATAATGTTAGGCGACATAAAATACACACATTACATCAAATTAATGTTACAATCATTCTGTAACCAACATACTGCTGCCATGGTAACCACTTTATTTGGTACCATGGCAAAACAGTGAAAGTGAACGGGTTTAACGTCCCAGAAACAGATGTCATATAGAAACGGAACCACAGTTTAAATTCTCAGCGGTTTTGTATAAATGTATTTTCTTACATTTTGAGCAATGGGAACATGCATGGCCGTAGACACCACCCTGCGGCACTATTTTGGCTCTAGAACGCAGGAAAAACCATTTTGAGGGTTTACATTGATTTTTATTAATATGTGTGAACAACCCCCCACCCATCAATCGTCCTCCATGGTATTATTTTTTCCACCGCTACGGGCCTGACATAATTATGTCGCAACATAATTGAAATATTAGTTACATTAAACTACATGTGTATTATATTCATTCTGTAACAAATAATGTATTACATTAACATAGTAACAAAATATGTAAGCAAATGCACATACAATTGTATGAGAACAGCCGTGTAATTTTCTACCTCAAGACAACTGCGATTTTTCATGAAATAGATCTTTAAAAAAATATTTTATGTAAACGACATAGGAGGATATTCCATCGGACATTTTGAATAGCGGGAAATAATATATGAGTGTACGTCGGCTTCCGCGTAAGCAAAGAGTGAGCGTAGCGAACGAGTTGCTTGCACGGAAGCCGACGGACTGTATTATTTCCGCTATTTAAACATGTACAATGGAATATCCTATTTATTAAATTTCACGGTTGATATATATGCATATTTTTTGAGAGTTTAAGCAAAAGAATCGTGCTGTGCGTATGAATAGTTACACAGTGACATGTTTCCCGCGTTGTGACGTCACGTTGTATGACTTCAAACGTGACGTCCTCTAAACTTTTTGAAATCCAAACTACGCAGCTGTTTCTAAGAAGTAGAAATATTTTAGTGCATGTTTGGAATGTGTTCAATCCTATTAACATTGTACATTAGTCGAGACTCTCCAAATTTTCAAATAAAAGAGGGTGCAATGACGGGTGTTCTCTTCACGGTGTATTATTTGTAAGGAGTTGATTACAGGTTTTCGCTCTCATCGAAACCCATGCAAATATAAGTCGCAAGAGTGTAATAAAAGAGAATATCAGAATATTTTCTGTTATTAATGACCAGAGAATATTGAAAAATCACATTAATCGCACAAAGTCGCCCAAAAGTGTTACGGAATGATGAACTGACGAAAAGTAAATTTCGAAGTAATTTGACCTTGGGCAAGAAGGCCGCATGAGTGTGGTTCCACGTTTTAATGCCGACAAATGTTTGGCCATTAAACACGTTAAATCCTTGAAATATGTAAATATAAGTACTTTTTCATCAATAATAAAAGTCGCCCTCCCAAAAACATTTATTTGATTAAATTTCGTCAAATATTGATTTTATTTCGAAAAAACTATTTTCCTATTGGAATTTAACATGGGAGCTAAACATTGATGTTTTTTAAGTAATTTTCCCGGCCTTAAATTGTTTGTTATTGGTGAAAAAGTACTTTAAATATTTTTTAGATTTAATGTGTTAAATAGCCAAAAGTTTGTTGGCAGAAAAACGTGGAACAGATAGTAGTATCATGTGTGGTACAATACAATACAGTACATGTGGCCCGGAGTATTCTTTAAAGGACGTGGTCAGGCAAGAGTAAGTCGAACAATTAAACTGGTCAGTTGACCCCTTTTTGTTCGTGACTCCATGAGGATGTTATCCCCCATATTCCACTGACCCCTTTGATCAGTAAGCGCCGTGTGGTGATTGCACATTCATGGCTACCTCGTGTGTTGACAGCCGGACATGGAGCGCGGCGTCCATGGACGGTTTCTGGACTCGTCGACGTCCGTACGGGAAGCTGCAATAGAACTGGTGGGCAAGTTCATTCTAATCCGTCCAGAACTCATCCCACAGTACTACGACATGCTGTCCGAGAGAATCTTGGTGAGTTTATTATGTTAGATTGCCAGTAGCCTATTTCATCAACATTGTAAAGTATACTTATCTAGCAAAGTATACTTTGAGGGAGAAATTTTCAATTTAAGAATAAATTTATTAATTTTGATTATACTGCATTTATTACATTATCACAGCCATTTTGGCTGTGATAATGTAATACATACAGTATAATAATTCTGCATACTTTTAATCATCAAATATATGCAGTTGTTAGCTCTGTATGAAATGATGCATTTCAGGAAAAATAAATGATTACTCCCTCAAAGTATACTTTACTAGAAAAGTATACTTTGCAATGTTGGTGAAATAGGCAAAAAATAATAATAATAATATCCAGTGTTGTGCCTAGAGCAAGCCTGATCGACATTTTCCCACCTCAAACTGCCAATGTCCCTTAAGTTTAAGAATATCCAATTGACTTATAATGGGGAAAGAGCAAACAACCTGAACTTGTCCTCTGAATCTTGACACCTAGGCACACCACTGCAAATCCATGCACATTTGTGAATGTTTTACTTGACTTTTTGCACAATGGGTTAATCCTATGAAAGTTTCATGTTATTACGGGTCAGTTTGTATAATTTCCATGCCATTATACCACAATCAGGACACGGGCATCAGTGTGCGGAAGCGTGTGATAAAGATATTCCGCGAGATAATGGTTGTACAGCCAGACTTCAACCGTGTGCCCGACATGTGTGTCAAGATGATTCGGCGGGTCAATGACGAAGAGGGCATCAAGGTAACTGTCCAGAAATAATGACCCAAATCAGCCTGCACAGATGCTGAACTTATTGCAAATGTCAAGCCTCCTCTTCAGTCACAGCGACATTGTGTAACATGTATCGTAAATGCTCAGTCATTTAGCAATAATAATGTAAATGCTGGCTGGCGAAAAGATTCACATGTAATGGATCATAAGACTAACAAGTGGCTGTGGCTGGAGAAATGGAGCTTATGGGTTTTGTGACCGGTGAAGAGCCAGATCAGCCTGTGCATTCGCAGTCTGATCAGGATCTGCACTTTGCATCATGTCATCAATGAAACAGCCATCATGCTGGTAACTGGGAATATAGATCGTTATCGGGCTACAGGTGTGTGCTATTTGATCAGGAACTACATTGGTTACAAATCCTGTAAGCCCTTTTTCTCCAGTCACAGCCACATTTGAAGTTCGTACAGGGAATATGTCAATTAATGTTGCTACTCTTTATTACTAGTATTTAAGAAAACATTTGAAACTTTGATTCATGCCCTAGTTTCTGGAATCCCATATACATAGTATGTATCCTAGTTGATGTTATACTGCTGTTGCCTTGTAGAAACTCATCACAGAAGTGTTCCAGACTATGTGGTTTACTCCACTCAGTATGAGAGACAAAGACAGCTCAAAGTTGTTACAGCGTGTTGTTAATGTTACCGAGGTTGTAAGTATATCTGTGTTACTTGGACTTGATACAAAACTCAGATCTATGCATTTTTATGCCCCCAAAAAGGGGTATAGATTGTCAAGTATGTACGTCTTTCACCATGTGAGGCGGAGTTATGGCCCTTGACTTAGTCAATTTGGCCATTGTGAAGTTTGTAATTTTGTGTCGCACATACTACTACTACTACTACTACTACTACTACTACTACATTTAGCTTGATTAATCGTAGTCCTATTTTAGGGGAAAGGGCCGAGTGACTTTGGTGTGGTGTGATATGGACCTGGCACCAGGTCCGGTTATTCTAATTTCATGGGCTGAATATATGTTTTCTCGATGTTAGTATTCCGTTCTGATTTTGGGATTTTCCCCCCAATGCAGCAGTTAAAACGGGATCGAACCCATTTGCCCGGCCTTACATTAAACACCTTACCTTTAAACAAACAAACAAACAAACCACTGGAGCTGGATATATGATCATAAAATAAATAGTTTGTGCTTGAAGTCGGGCAGTTTGAAAGGCTAAGCCCGAAAGTCTCGTGCAATTCTGCTGAACTGATTGATATTGAGGACATGCTCACAAAAGTTTTGTGTGGGTGGCAGGTGGGAGCATGCGATGGGTAATTTAACGATCAGGGTTCATCCTTACCGGAATCCCGACTGGAGACCTGGTTTGGCCCTCACATACGTCTTTGGCATTTTGTATGTGACAGTTGAATCTGGTTATACCCCTTATAAGAGTAATCCTACCGGTATTACTTTTAAATAGGGGAAGGGGCCAAGTGACCTTGGTGCGGTATGGACCTGGCACCAGGTCAGGTTATTCTAATTTCAGGGCTGAATATGTTGTATCTCGATGTAAATATTCCGTTCTGATTTTGGGATTTTCCCCCCAATGCAGCAGGTTAAAACGGGAACGAACCTGTTTGCCCGGCCTTACATGACCTTAGCTGTTGATAGGCCGTTAAACACCAATAAACAAACAAACAAACAAAAATTTTGTTCTGGGCTTTTCACCTATTGAAGTCTGGATACTTACTGGTTATTTTGCTTATTTCTCCATAAAACTCATCAACATGGTTCATATGAGTCGTAACAACAAAACCTTTCAAAAGAAATCGAGAAAATTGGGGGAAAATGTTCCTACTATTGTAATTGTATCGAGCCTATGAAGGGGTAAGTGCCAATGAAGGGGAATGGTTCACTAAATGCTATATTACATTGCAGGTGGCAGCTAGCAAAGATACGGGTTATGAATTTATTGAGCAGCTCTTAGATAATGTAAGTAATATCACTGCTGGTGAAGTTTGCACTCCAGCTGTGGCATGCAGCTCGTCAACTCCCACACTGTCCATGATCCGCTGTTCCCATGTCAATGCTTTAAATCATGGTGCATTTGGTGTTGCCCTTGTCCGTCCTTCCGTCCTTCCGTCCGTCTGTCACCAAGTTTATTTTGATTTTTTATTCGACCACTGGGTCTTGGATTCTCCCCTGTTTCGATTTAGAACTTTGCAATTTTGTCTTTTAAGTCGTAAAACCTTTAAACCGTAATAGCTACAGACCTGAAACTTGGTATGTAGCTTCCTTATGATAAGTAGATAAGCAAAGTTTATTTTGATTTTTGATTCTTCCCCTTTTTGGACTTGGAATTTTGCCTCGTTTATTATCAAAGCGGTATGTGAGGCATCCGTGTTCTATGAACACATTTTCTAGTTTCTTACTTGTATACAAAAATCTGTTTCATCATTCAACTATGTATATTGGACTGTTTATGCTTCATTGGTAACAACATGATGTATATACTTAATGGAGTACTAAGACATTAACCCTTTCAACACTACAGACGCTGCCATAAATTCAACATTTGCAAACACACACTATAGATCCCGCTAAGACAGCTTGTAACAAGCCGTCTCATCTTATCTACAGGATTTGTCAGATTTTAGGCCCCCAATATTCCTCGTATGATTAATGAGCATGTCAAAAATATCTTCTGTTTTTCCCCATTGACTTAACTGCAACGTATGTGACCATATTCCATCCCATGTAGGTGAACGGTTGAACTATTGACAGGTTGTTTGTTATTGACAGCTCCTGAAGAAAGATGAACATGGAAACCACAACAAGGCAGCCCTAACGTCGTGTAGACAGATTGTAGATTGTCTCGTAGAAAATGTGCTAATGCTCGAAGAACGAAGTGCTGGTGAGTGATGCCTGTCCCTGTGAGAGCTCCAGATAAATTTTGTATCTAAAGAGTATTATACCACCATATTTCAAATTCAATGCATATTTTACTTTGGCAAATGTATTATTGATTTTCTTCCCTATTAAATAGGTAACAAATGATAAAAAAATAAAACAAATTTAAAAATTCACTTATTTCGGCTGCAGAAAGCAAACACTGTTTGCATTTTGCAGCTCAACTAAGTAAATTTTCAACTTTATTACAGTATTTTCACTAGTCAATTTGAAAATCAATGCATATTTTCACACTGCTGTGAGTATTTTGTACTCCCACTTTTGATAATCAATGCTTATTCTGCTAAAATAAATGCGTAAAATATGCCAATACTGTTCAGATGACCTGTAGCTATAAACCAATATTATAAATTGGTTAAACCAAACGTGTCTGTTTTATTATGCCACCGGGTTTCGAAGAAACGGGTGGCATATAGTGTTTGGACCGTCCGTCCGTCCGTCCGTCCGTCTGTCCGTCCATCTGTCGGTCCGTCACACTTTTCGGTTAACCACTTTGTCACAGTTTCTCAAATATGCTGCAGGTGACATCCGCGTTCGACAGACACATTTCTTGTTTATATCATGTTTCTTACTTGTTGCAACTAATCTACCTGGGCCCTGTTGCTCTCTGTATGGACTGTTAAATCCTCGACAGTGTTGACTTAACGGACTAAACCAACAGGTTTTGAGCAACCGGGCCCTGATGTCAAACCAACAAGTGCTGCCTATCCTAATGTTGATGATGCCCTCGAACTTGTTCTAAGGAAAGTTACTCCTGTCTGTTTCACTAAACCTGCCTAAATTTATGGCTATGTAATCAATGAGGAAAAAAATTTTTTTGAATGAGCCTTCTTTTTATTTTGTGAAATTTGGTCCAATATTGATTTGATTGCGGAAAAAAATTTGCCATGATAAATCCCCATACACATCTTGAGTGAAGATGTCTGAGGATTTTTTAAAATTTAACATTTGTTTTCTTCGTTGGATCATTTCCAAGCTATCTAACCAGGTTTCAGAGTCAGTTTCCCCCAAAAAAAAATGTTTCCCGACTCGTCCTCCATTTTCTCCACCTGTTTTCACCCATGTTAAATTCCCATAGGGAAATCATTTTTATACGACCGTTTTTAAAAAACGGTACGTATTATGTTTTACCGCAAGGCGGGCGGGCGGACGGGGGGCTGAAGAAAAAGCGCATAGTTCGTGTACACAACTCCTCTGAAACCGTTCAGTCGATCGATCTGAAACTATACACACGTCTTCTACACATATTGAAGATGTGCACCTTGGTGTTTTTATGGCGAAAAAATATCACCTTTTTAACTTAGCCATTTTTTCTACATTTTTCTATAGAATTCTATATACGGTACAGAGTTTGTGTACACCTTGGTGTTTTTATGGCGAAAAAATATTTTTTAACAAAAATATCACCTTTTTAACTTTATAGCCATTTTTTCTACATTTTTAGCCCGGTTTTTTGAAAAAAAATCCAGGCTATTGGATTGGCGAAAGCCGGGCGGGCGGGCGGGCGGGCGGGCGGCGTCCACAATCAATGTTAAGTTTTCGTGTTTGAGTCCATTTCTTTGTTACTGTACCACCTAGGACCACCAAACTTTCACAGCTTCATAATCAAGGGGTGCCCACCACATATCACTATCCAACATGTTACTTTTTTTTTATCTTGACCCATTTTTTCCGCGTAGTCGACTTAGCCATTTTCAATGTTAAGTTTTCGCGTTTACAATGTTAAGTTTTCGTGTTTAAGTCCATTTCTTTTGGTACCTGTACCACCTAGGGACCACCAAACTTTCACAGCTTCATAATCAAGAGGTGCCCACCACATATCACTATCCAACATGTTACTTTTTTTTTATCTTGACCATTTTTTCCGCGTAGTCGACTTAGCCATTTTCAATGTTAAGTTTTCGCGTTTACAATCTTAAGTTTTCGTGTTTAAGTCCATTTCTTTGGTACTGTACCACCTAGGACCACCAAACTTTCACAGCTTCATAACCAAGGGGTGCCTACCACATACAACTATCCAACATGTGACCATTTTTTTACCTTCACCTATTATTTCTACGTAATTGACTTAGCCATTTTCAACGTTAAGTTTTTAACGTACGTCTTGTTAAAGTTTTTTGGTTAAAATTAAAACTTTTTCGTTATACTATATCTCTGCAACTGCTTCGCCCATTACCTTGAAACTTCACATGGGTGTTTATCATCATCCATATTTTCATTCTAACCCCCAACCGTGCGGCCCCTGTGCCCAATGTCAAGGTCAAATTACTTTGAATCTTTTTGTTAAAGTTTTTTCGTGTACTATATTTCTGCAACTGCTTCACCCAATACCTTGATACTTCACATGTGTATTTATCATCATTGTCGCACCTGCTTGCGGAAAGCGCAATCCTGTGCCCAATGTCAAGGTCAAATTACTTTGAATTTTTTTGTTAAAGATTTTTTGTGTACTATATCTCTGCAACTGCTTCACCCAATACCTTGATACTTCACATGGGTGTTTATCATCATTGTCGCACCTGCTTGCGGAAAGCGCGATCCTGTACCCAATGTCAAGGTCAAATTACTTTAAATTTTTTTGTTAAAGTTTTTTCGTGTACTATATCTCTGCAACTGCTTCACCCAATACCTTCATACTTCACATGGGTGTTTATCATCATTGTTGCACCTGCTTGCGGAAAGCGCGATCCTGTGCCCAATGTCAAGGTCAAATTACTTTGGATTTTTTTGTTAAAGTTTTTTCGTGTACTATATCTCTGCAACTGCTTCACCCAATACCTTGATACTTCACATGGGTGTTTATCATCATTGTCGCACCTGCTTGCGGAAAGCGCGATCCTGTGCCCTATGTCAAGTTCAAATTACCGTATTTAGTCGTGTATTGCGCGCATTTTTTCAGCCCCATTTTTAATCCAGTAGTCGCCCTGCGCGTTATAAGTAGGAACATAAATTTCAAACATTTTTCCAGCCGATTTCTGCGCCAGTTTTACCCATTTTTTTGATCGAAGAGAAAAAAGTAATGTTTACCGGAAACGGAAACATCGATTTGTGGTCCTAAATTACGCATAGTGTTATACACCACAAAAAGTATGGGTAAGTACGGGTGAGGTAAGTGTAGATTGGTATTAAATGTCCGTCTGAAGCCCTTAATTGGGAGATCAATAACTATGTGCGGTGGTAATTATAGCACATTATGGTCAGTCAAAGACGTTGCACTGCTACCGCTAATCAACAAAGAATGTGTGTGAAATTCAAATTAGCAGGTGCATTAGGAAGTAGGACAATGCATATTTTGAAGAGAGTTAAAACCAGTATAAACCAGCATATGCGTGAATCTACACGGGTTGCAATACCATAACCCCAGCCCCATTTCTCCATACATAGCCACATTTTGGCATTTTCTGTCTCGAAATTAAATTTATCTACGCTGGTGTCTCATATCGGTCAATTGTTGTTAGCTTGTTATCTGGTGGTTGTGAAATTTTCAATGTGACGTCACGCTCGCGTAGCCATTATGTGAAATAATTAATGAGGACAGTGTAGTTACAGTATGCAAATCAACCTTATGACGTCCGTCGCGTGTGCGAAAGCCAGCGTAGCATACACGCAGTCAGATCAGTACAGTATAAGTGGATAACATTCAATCAATAAACATGCTAAGCTGAGGCTATACGCTGTATTCTACAGCGACTTCTATGTCTATTTTTAAACCCGATCAATAAACGGTTAATACACACTACGCGTGTGTACTGTGTCAATATTTGGCTGGGTACAGGTGTTTTTTCAGTATCGCCTTGGGGAAGCTGTCTGTCTGACACATGGCTGCCACGTGTTGTTGATTATCAAACCTGATTACGGGGCGACACGTGACTTGCTTTGTCGAATGCCAAATGTAGTGGATTAAATAAAAACAAAAATTCTTCGTAAGTAGTTCCAATAAATTCATTACATGCATCGTAAATTTTTTTAATTTTTAATTAGCATATTAATCGGTAAATACCAATAAATGCAACACTAACTGCTTTGAGAAAGCCTACCCGCACACGTTCAGCATTGTGGATGTGAACTTGGAAAGCAATTTTCTTATACTAATGACAACATTTTGGCCGATTTTTTTCGTGAAAATTGTCTGCGCGCTATTTACTAGAACTGTTTTTTTACCCATTTTTTGGGCCCAAAATAGGGATGCGCGCAATACACCAGTGCGCGCAATACACGGCTAAATACGGTACTTTAAAATTTTTTGTTAAAGTTTTTTCCTGTACTATATCTCTGCAACTGCTTCACCCAATACGTTGATACTTCACATGGGTGTTTATCATCATTGTCACACCTGCTTGCGGAAAGCGCGATATCGTCGACATTTTGGCATAGGTCCGTCCGTTCGTCCGTGTGTCCGGTTAAAGTTTTTTGGTTAAAGTTTTTCCATCTACTATATCTATTTTTTTAGTGTCCATGCCTCGCCCCAAGGCGCGACATGCAGGCCACGGCCATCTAGTCTACAAAAAGTGGGTATAATTATGTTATCCAAGTGTCTATGCTTGGAAAAAACCTGGCCTTCGTGGCTTTGCCTCGTTTCTTGTTCTATACAATTCTATATACGGTACAGAGTTTGTGTACACAACTCCTCCGAAACTGTTCAGTCGATCGTTCTGAAACTATACACACGTCTTCTACACATATTGAAGATGTGCACCTTGGTGTTTTTATGCCAAAAAAATATTTTTTAACAAAAATATCACCTTTTTAACTTAGCCATTTTTTCTACCTTATTGTATCCAATTCCCTATCATTTCTACACTCTACTTTTCTATCTCTGCCTAAATTAGTATACATGTTTAGCACAACAAGATGAAGAAATAATGCTATAGACTTTCAAATTCTCATTAATGTTTCTTGCCTTGGTGACAGCTTCACATTTCTGCATCTTCGCTGTCTGGCCCATATTCGACGGGCGTATTTTGTGACTTGCGGCACTCTTGTTCATAATAAAATTGATATTTGACCAAATTTTATAAAATAAAAAAAGAAGGCTCATTCTTAGATTTTAATCTAAAAAAGTTTTGTATTTGCATTGTTTATATAGCAGTAAAATTTGGGCAGGTTTCGTGAAACAGACATTAGTGAGTTTCCAAGTGTGGTAACCTATTTATAAGACGGGCCTGTCCCCTGTTGCAGAAGGGCGGGGCTGCAGCCAGCGCCTCATGGCCTGTCTCTCCACCCTCTACCTGTTCAGCAAGATCAAGCCCGACCTTATGGTGCAGCACGTACAGACCCTGCAGCCCTACCTGGAGATCAAATGCAGCGTAAGTAGTCACTGCCATGCGATGGCAGACTGTCTGTTTCGTGGGCAAATATTGCAGCTCTATTAAAGTATTAGTTTATTGAATATTTGTATAGTGTCATTCTCTTTTGAATGTTAGTGATTCTATGGATTATTATCCTCTCGCTGATAAGCAAGAGGGGATATCGCATTAGTCAATGTATGTGCGGCCGTACGTACGTGCGTGTGTTAGTAACACCTTTCATTTTTCAGTAACTTATGAACTGCTTCACCGATTTTGATAATATTTGGCCACAATGTGTGTGTAGGGATGGTGCTTTGTTTTGCATTTGACTCGTATCTGACCGCCAAAGGTCAAGGTCAGTGAGAACTTGTGTCACCTTGTTTGTAAGGCAAATGTGTTAAAGTTTGTTATGTTTTTTTATTATCAAGGCTGCCAGGAGGGGATTAGCCTCGTAATAATGATGGCCTTGTTTTTGTTGTATGAACAGATGAAAAGTTGTGTTTTTATCAATGTAGTAGCCAGGGCCCGGTTGTTCAAAACACCAGTTAGCTTAACGGACTGTTAAATCCTTAACTGAATGGTTAAAATCTCTGTTTTAACAGAGATTTTAACCATTCAGTTAAGGATTTAACAGTCCGTTTAAGCTAACTGATGTTTTGAACAACCGGGCCCAGCCTGTCATTACGATTTGAAGAATGTTGCATGATTGGATCCGTCAGAAATTGACTGTAAGGTACCTAGCTGTGAATTGACCGGTTTAATATCAAATTTATCAGAATTGAGCCAGAAATGGTAGGAATTGATTTGACAAAGCTCAGAATTCCTACAGGTTTACTCGTCTTGCCTGATTTTCTACTTGATATCAAAAGCTACTAGCCTGTTGTTCTTTATTTTCCACTACAGTGAAACCTATCTAAATCAGACGCCCTGGGAGGTCCCCAGGATGGCCGATTTAGAGAGGTTGCACTGTAAGTCATGCATTTGATCATTCTGGGCCATAGCTGTGTGCTATGCGATCATGAACAGACATTATCCCCAAAATGAATGACCAAGAAACTGATCAAAAATAAGATCACAGATGTTTTATTGTGTTCGGTTTAGAGTTTCCACTGTATTATTGTGGTGTTATAGAGCCCGGGCGACTACTACGTGCTGCACTACGTGGCGCGGATCCTGGAGCTGGTGATCCCGCTGATGGAGCACCCCAGTGACACTTTCCTGCTGCAGCTCGAGGAGGACATGATCAAACTCATCCTCAACCACGGCATGATGGTACGTAACAGCCCGCGTAATTCGCAAGTCAAATTCTGAACCAACCCTCCCGTTAGAGCAGGTTCTCGTCAACTCGTGGATCTTCACCATGAGGTTGCAGTACCAGCTCAGAAAGGTTAAAATTATCTGAGCATGTATTATAATCTCATGATCGAAGATTAATGAGTTTGATTTGTTGGAGTCCGAGATAAGCTATCGAGCGTCTTCATTTCAAGTTCAGATATCAAGTGCATGCTCCTAAATGATAATCATGAGCCTAGATATTTCAAAATCTTACATGGTGATTTTTGTTGCATCACATCCACTAGTAAATCGAATGATGTGCTAGTGTTTGGGATAACTAATTAACCAGGCTCGGCTAAGAAACACATGTGAAACTGATCCGGATAAACAACTGTTAAACTGGTGCAAAATTTTAAGGAGTGTAACCCAACTTCCATTAAAATCCAATTAAACATCATGCGCACCCGACTTTCCAATTGTTCACTTCAATTACTGTCCACCCTTATTATATGTATATGAGGCACGCCATTGGATTTATTACCTTCGGGAATCTGCGTAATGTCATTAAATACGTTTACAACATTTATAATATTTTGCATATATAAACTCAAAAGTTGACAACAATTTCAGAAATTTGTGTAAACTTTTGACGTCATTTACAAAAAAATATTCTAACATTTTGTAAACGTATTTCATGAAATTATGCAGATGTCCTAAAGTACAAAATCCCATGGCGTGCCTCATATGACATTGGCAATTTCAGGTGGTGGAAAGCTGTGTCAGCTGTCTCGGTGCTGTTGTAAATACTGTTAGTCATAATTATTCCCTTGTCAAAGACTGCTTCCAAAAGTTCTTTGGTAAGTATTTGCCCTGTTAAGTCCAGTAAGTGTCTGCAGTGTGCAGTACTCGTTCTACCAGGTAGCCAACTGTATATGGGCCAGAATTCAGTATTTGGCCTAATAGGGGGACATTTAAGAGATTTTTTTTGATTTTGTGCTTTGTTACAAAAACTACAACGTGGCATAGTCCAAGCCACTAGGGTTTGGACAAGTGCAGTTGTTTTGTGCTGAATCTCGTGTATGTAACATTGACAAAGAGGTAATATGTATTTGGTGATCCTATGCTGCTTTCAAATGGCATCTTAGTTTCTTTGTTGTGTAAAGACGTGTTTTACTGTGTACTAACAATCACCTTTACCAGAAAATGCATTGATTATTGGTTGATGAAAAAATGGCTACAATATATTTTTCTCGTCAATGTTACATACACATATTCCATGCTCATTTTAAACTGTTAGAAATGAGATTATACTATATGTTTATGGGCTGTAACAAACTATTTGGACCTTATTTGTTGTAGAGGCATTAGTTTAAATCATGCATTACCTTGAGAAGTATATTGTGACATTTGATCGAAGTCGCGTATGTAACATTGACAAATATGCCAAGCAATACTTTTTTTAGAGACTGGATGCTTATTACTATGTGGCAACTGGAATTTCTTCTTGTAAGACAATAAACTGTATAAAGATAAGATGATTGTTAACAGTTTACACAGAAAATGTTTTGATTAATGTGTAATAAATAAATAGATTGCAATATGTTATTCTTGTAAATGTTGCATGCACATTTTTCAGGTTTATTTATTTACATTAATAGTAATAATTAAGTTTACATGAGCAGTTTATAGTTTGCAACCATCCCATTATGACAAAATTTTGTTTAAATCCACAATTTGATCATTTAAAATACCCTGAATACTCCATTGCAACATCTTTAAGGTACTGTAACATGTTTTCGTCAATGTTACGTACATATCATATACCTTCCTTTATTTATACAGCAAATAGCACTACATGAGCTTTTACAACTTCTAATAAACCTACAGGGACAGGATTTATTTTATAAACTTTTTATAAATTAATTACTATCATGAACGGACTATTTCAACATTTGAGGCAATTGATGTATGTAACAATTTTGTCAATGTTACATACACATTATTGAAATTCCTTTACTTATGTTGTAAATAAGATTATAAAAGATGTTTGGTTTGTAACAAATCTATTAGGAGCAGCTTTATGTTAATGCATTGATTTTGCTTATATATTGCCATATCCAGTCCGTTAAAACACTTTGATCTGATTTACAGCAGTATGTAACATTTTGACATGAAAAACATGAAAAGCATGAAAAACTATACCTCCTATCATTTGTTTTCTAACTGGCCATATCCACAGGTGACAGTATCGGGATAAGATTTCCATCAAGATCAGTTCCAAAAAAAAATAAAAAATCCCATTTATCTATATCTTTACAAGGTTGATTAGGGCTATTCCAGGAAAAATTCTCTGGGGGGGTTGGACCACACTTTTATTTTTGACCTGTGGGTCGGGGGGTGTCCGACAAAATTAATTCCGGTTGGTTGTGGGGTCGGAAGCTATATTGTTCTTGTTGGTAGGGGGGTATTTAATTATGTTAGTGGGTGGTGCACTCATATCATTAATTCAATGCTGTGGGTGTTCGTGTCGATTAGAAAATTAGATTTTCGCGGCCTCACAGCTTCTATTTCGTGTTATTCACAATGCATCATGCATTGTAAAATGCTCATGTCGATTGGCCAACAAAATGACACTTCCAAAGTAGCGTCCAGTGAAAACTGCCGATAGATAATTACGTCCGGAAGCTGCAATTCGTACCAAGCGTTGTTCGTTCGCTTCCATTTGCCACCGACGAATAAAACAAACACTTTCGGCGCGCCCGCATTTTCATGCGTCGTTCACGATCTTTTTGGCAAATTGTTACATACGCAAGGACGCGTCTTCGGCAGCATCACATGTACCTACAGTACGCTCAGCGCGATTTTTGCCTTCATCCACCCGACCCCGTGATCAGATGGAGAGTGGACGTAAAAATTCCTCCCACCGTGTCGGGTGGAAATCCCACTCGTCCCGGTGGAGAGGCAAAATCTCCACCGTGGGAACCGAATATTTTGAGGAATAATGTACGTTCCTTCACAACGAGGAAACATAATTTAAATACTCGTTTCTACTCGTGTAGAAGCGACGGTAATCGAGCGACCATACATATTTAAAATAACAGCTGACATAACGGCGGGAATTTAAGATAAACGGCCTACGTGACAATTTACATTTTCTTCCAAGATTTTCATGTTGTAATCGATCGCATTTCCCATTCACCATATGGAACCCGATACCAACAACACAAATATTCGTGTTTCGAATTTCTGTTTGAAACCGTGACACCGATTTGTTGAATCACATCCATTCCAACTAATACTTAAAACACACCAACACATATTTCACTGAAATTAAGAGGATTCTCATCTGCTACCAAACCTATTTTATTAAGGAATAAAACGAATATAAAAGCATCAATATTTAGTCTTAGTAGACGATTCTAATGTGCTGCCAATATAGTTTTATTAAGAAATTAAAAATATGAAAAAAATGTATTTAAATTTCCTACAAGAACATGTTTTGACAAAACTTGAGAATCCTATGCGCGAGATCGCGAAAATGCGAGATTGTAACATGTCCCAAACACGACACGTACAAATCGAGGCGATTCTCATCTGCTACCAAACATGTTTTATTAAGGAATAAAACGAATATAAAAGCATCAATATTTCTTCTATCAATATATCTCTTGGGAGATGATTCTCGTGTGCTGTCAAAATATTTTTTTATCAAGAAATTAAAAACATGAAAACTAATCTAAAAAAAAAATCCTACAAAAACATATTTTGACAAAACTTGAAAATCGTCTAAGGAGACGATTCTCATATGCAGCAGCACAGTACTGTCAAAACATTTTTTGTTGAGAATATGTTGCATTTTCGTTTCAGCTCTCGCGATCTCGACATGTGCGCAAGATCGCGAAAACGCGAAATTGTAACACGTCCCTAACAGGACACGTACAAATCGTCAAAGGAGACGACGATTCTCATGCGAGTCATGTGCTGCCTGCCAACACATGTTTTTATTAAGAAATTTTAACAAATGTGGACAAACATCAATATTTTTGACAAAACAACATGGTTCGACAAAACACGACACTTGTCGACGATTTTGATGTACATGTTTATTGAGGAAAAACAAATATTTTGATTTTTGTTATTGTTTAATGTATCACATCGCTGGTTTTTGCCGCTACCACCATACATAAAGATTCCGTTACTCTTTTTGAAATTGAATGGGTTTAACGTCCCAGCAGACAGCAACAGCTAAGGTCATATAGAGACGGGGACCACAGTTTAAAGTCTCACCCGACAGACCAGTGGGATGGAAATACTATGAAGGCATGTTTGATACCCAAGGCGATGTTTGAACCCACAACCTTCAGATTGGAAGGCGGGTGTTCTAAGCCCTAGGTCACAACCCATCCCTTTGACACGAAGGAAAGAAATGCACCTAACGAGCGATCATACGTACTTAGAATAACAGCTGACGTAACGGCGGTAAACTGAAATGGCCTACGTGACAATTGACATTTACGTTCCAACAAGAGTTTCACGGTGTTTAATCGATTGTATTTCCTCGCCACCATGAAACCCGACTCGAGAAACACAAATTAAGTTGTTGATTTCTGAATGTGTCAATTGTTTGCACGTTCTAAGAAATCAAACACATGTGATAACAATTTTTTTTTTACAAAACATTAAAATCGTCTACGGAGACGATTCTCATGTGTCGGCTGTCATATTATTTTGAGTGGCTGGCGGGGACGAGTTGATCGAAGGGCGAAACAGAGGCCGGTCATTAAATTAACGAATACTAACGTGACCGATACGATTTCTAATTACTTCTATTAAGGTAATAATGACTTTCCATTTACTCCATTTACTGATCTGTTGGTAATGGATGTTTATGACCGTATTTACATGTACAGTTACAGTAAATTTAGATTGGAAATAAGATAGTTCAGGCGCGGATACAGAAAATCAAATAGTTGCTGGGGGGGGGGGGGTGGGGGGGGGGGGGGTGTCTTTAATTACAAGTGGGCTATTTCCGCAAGCGCGAAATCGTAAAGTCGGGGGGTCTGGTAATTTTTAAATGCCGGGTGGTATGTATGGGGGGGGGGGGGGGGGGGGGACCGCGCCTGTAGTTATCGTATAAACCACGCATTTCTGGATGCGCCGGCACATAACGACATAATAATTCAGTACTGGTGGTAGGGGGGTTTGACATAAATTCAGTTCTGTTGGTAGTGGGGAACAGCTAAATATCAGTGCTATTGGTTGTGGGGATGAGACATAATTAAATTCTGTGGGTGCGGGGCTCAAACAAAATGTGCGGTCCGACCCCCCCCCCAGAGAATTTTTCCTGGAATAGCCCTTAACCTCAAATATCGTCATTTTTCAAAGTTGTGTAATCAGTAAAAAACAGTGCAACATCTTAATTAAATTAAGACGGTCATAAAAATGATACATGTATATTAAACTACTAATCTGAGAAATATATTTAAATTTGACCAGTTCGTTAACGAGAAATTTCATGAAATGTAAAACGACATCACGTGGACATCACTGAGGTGACATTTGTTCGAGAAAAATTCCAACGTTTTTGAACAAATATTACATTCTGTCGATGTCTGAACATCCAGACAGCCTACAATCAATGACCAAGAATATGTATTGCCTCTTACCATCAATACAACATGCTATCTAAGCTGCATGTAAATGCTTCACGCTGAAATTTAGTTATTTTGTTCATTTTCTGCATGGAGATCGCCATGTTGTTTACGAAGACGGACGGAGAGCTCCGGTTTGTGTCAATGGTTTTTATTGGCTGGCCTAAACACCCGAAATGTTCCAGCCAATGAAAACCGAAAGCATCGAAAGCAACATGGCCGTTAGAGCTAAATTTTAGTGGATGGAAAGGAAAAACAATGTTAAACTCGGAATAAAGGTTGGAAATGTAACGTGAATTATAGTTTTTCATGTAAAATAAACCTGGCTGTTAATTGTTGTTTTCTATGTTTATATGAAGCAACTTCTGCGTATGTAACAGTTTGTTGACAAGAAATATTATAAATATTAAATACACTTTTACCATTTTTGTTTCTTTTAAGATGGTTCAATATGTCAGTAAAGAAATTAATCTGGTTCCATATTGTAAGCTACTGGACTGGTTATACGTATGTAACAGGGTTTGACAAGACAATGTTACATACACTCGCTAATTTTGGTTATATATTTTTCAATGGTTATACTTCCGATGGACAAATAATTTTTGTACTGAAATAGAGTTAGACTGCTCACAGAAACATACGATCTCTTTCGACGCAATGAAAAGGGCAAGATCAATATGAAATACTTGCACATACTAGGACATGTTAAAAATGTCCCCCTTTTTCACCTAAAAAGTGTGAGATACATACATATTGAAGAACTGTACTGCTTGTTCAATCAACTTCAATAACCTATTTTTTGGTACTGCTAGATAGTCCATATGTGTATTAATATAACTGAAGTCGTAAAAGTGTTCCATCTCAACATTTCTCTTTTTATGTAGTGTTTAAATGGAATTGACAAGAAAAATATGCTTTCTCCAGAATAGCGAATTCTTGCCCATATACAAAACATAGTTGTGAAACATTCAAGCAATAAAAACTTCCATGTTAGTCAGTGAAGAACATAACATCGGTTCGTTTATACTTGTATATTATTCCTTTGTTTTCATTTGGTAGCCAAAGGTGAGATGACTGAATATTTATTGTGCAATATCTATGTCGTTGCTCAATTGCTGTAAAATTATACAATATAATGTTTGTTTAGTGCCATTGTTAAATGTCTTATTTAAGTTAACCATTCTGCAAACTTTGTTTATATGATCTGATATCGGCAGTTTTACCACAGCTGTTATTCTCATTGAAAGTATTGTACATGTGGTATTGTACAAATGTTGCCTCGTCTATTTTGCTCTCCGTTATGTTGCAGGTTATTTATCCAAGTACCAGGTGTATCAGTCAGATAACCCAACAAAACCTGTAGATCCCAAAAGAAAACCAACCCTCCTCCGGTCGTTATTCACGGTCGGCCTGTTGTGTAAACACTTTGACTTTGATTCCAAAGATATGGGTGAAACAAAGGTGAGCTGGCGATTTTAGTTTAATAGTGTAAACAATATTTATTATGATACAAATTGTACAGGATCAAAAAGCTTTAATCCTATATTTGGTGCATGCTTGTGTGTCTCTGATTTACAATTGGAACCATCGTTTGTGACAGTAATACACACCCTAGCCCAGTACCAGCTTTGGCTAAAACAAGTCACTTCTTTGAAAGTTAAAACAAGTCACTCCTTTGAAAGTTGTAATTGTCTCATACGTATACACTTTGTCATGCACATATTACTTCCAGACAAGACATATTCATTATATAGAGTATAGTTGTAAGTGTCAAAATAGTTTACATCCTTTTTCATTACAATGACAATTTTCGACCAATTTGTAATTGGCTTGAGTAACTTGTATATTCTTGATTTTATGTAACAATCGTACAGGCAGATATGCCACTCTCAACATTTAGTGCACTCCGTGTTAACACAGATTTTATACGGCATTTGTGTGGTTTGTGGACTACTTGGTATGCTTTTGATATCAACGTGATTGATATTTATACCTTGTGTATTTACAGACGTCTATAAAGGACACCGTGTTTGATGTGCTAGTCTACTTCACGAACCACCAAGATGAAGACGTACGGCTGAAGGCAATGACCGGTCTTGGTATGTCTGCTATATCTTTACAGTTGAAGTTTGACATTCATCTCCTCATCCTTCGTGAAAGTATAGAGGGATCACCCGTTTTCATCGTCCATGTCTCCCATCCGTCACAAGGTTAACATTTTTGTAAGAGCTAGTATCTTCAATAGTATTATGTCTACAGACCCCATACTTACACACTACCATGACCCAGTGAAGTGCACCACAACCCACTGTGAAACGCATGACCTTCATGTGATCTTGACCTACAATTTCAATATTTACATAGTTATTTCCCTTGGTTAATGTTTTTGTAAGAGCTTGTATCTCCAATAGCATTCGGTGTACAGCCTCCATACTTGCACACTATCCTGAGCCATTGATGTGCACCACAACCCACTGTGAAACAAATGACCTTCCTGTGGCCATGGCCTATACTTGCCAATAATTACTTAGCTAGTTCCCCTGGTTAAAGCCCCGTGCAGGCACCGGGGCGGGATCAACTGATCCTGAGAATAGTGCTGCAGTAGCCATTGCTTGTCGTAAAAGGCGACTAAACTGGCTTAACGATTGGGTTCATACTTTCCGGAACCCACTATACCGGATTTGGCCCTCATGTACATTTTTGGCTTTCTTGTATGTGAGAGTTGAGTCAGGCTATGCCCCATATATAAAAGTAAGATTAGCGCTAATCCTATTACTTTTAGGGATGTGATAAATGATGCTGGTGTGGCGAGGGCCTGGCACCAGATCAGGTTGTTCTAATTTCAGGACTGAATATATATTTTGATTGTAAATATTGAGTTCTGAAGTTGGGATTTACCCCCCTCGGACAGGTGGATACGGGACACGACCCGTTGACCCGTCTGCGTGTAGACTCCCTGAGGCTTGTACCTCTATGTCAGAAAAGCGGACGTTAAACCCTATTCACTCACTCACTCACTCACTCACTCCCCTGGTTAAATGTTTTGTTAGAGCTTGTATCTCTAAACACTTTTAAACCATAATAACTGGAGACTTGATACTTGTTCTGTAGCTTCCTTATAATGTGTAGATGCGTAAATTTAATTTTGATTTGTTATTCGACCAGGGGTCATGAATTTTCTCCCCCTTTTAGACTTAGAAATTCACCATTTTGCCTTATAACTTGTAAAACGTTTAAACCATAATATCTGGAGGCTTGATACTTGGTATGTAGCTTCTTTATGGTGTGTAGATGCACAGAGTGAATTTCTATTGTTGATTCGACACTGAGCCATGGATTATCTCCCCCTTTTCGACTCGGAACTTTGCCTCGTTAACTATCAAAGCGGTATGTGGGGCGTCCGTCTGTGTTCTATGAGCACATTTTCTAGTTATCTTAACTGGTGTTTTCAGGGTTCATGGCAGTTCGGCACTACGAGTTCATGTTGGGGCGAACACTGAAGAATATGTACTGTGATCTCTTGACGAATGATGATTCGTTGATAGCGTTGAAGTGTCAGGTAAGTCGAGATACTGAATTGAAGCTGCAGTGTGCTCAGTGATGCTATATAGCGTTCACATGAACACATTGTGATCTACATTCACTACGGGAGGTTATCTTAGTCATTTAAACACCACAGGCCTGTATAGTGGTATTTGCAAACAGTGTAGATCCATATGAGCATGCTGGTCGGGATCTGCACTTTTTGCAAGTAATTTTCATATTTTTGAGACCAAAAACACACCCTTTTCGTTAATGGACTAGTATGATAATCATTTTGTGGTATTGGATTTGTTGCAAAATTAACTTATCAAAATCCATTCCAATTACTTAGAGGTGAAAGGGTTAACTGAATCAACCCTTGCAGGGAGGGCTTCACACCAAACTGAATCTATCCTTTCAGGGATTCGCACCTGGTGCAAATTATCTTTTTGTAAGGACAATTTACTAATTCCTGTCTGTGTTTATTATAATATCAGGGCCTGCAAATAGTAGTTTTTACCAGTAGGTCCGGGACCTAACAAGGAAAAAAGTGAAATTGTCGGAGGAATTTTTGGAAGGTCCGAGAGGATATTCGTAAGAAAAATGGTAGAAATATGTGTCCGTTTCATACTAAATGACTCGTCACACCAGGTGTAAATACTTGAATATGTTGCCAAAAATTATCTTATAAGACGATAATCAGAACGGATTTAGCATCGCCACTAATGATGATCGCAATTTCAATTTTATCACATGTCCGGTGGACTTTTTATGCCACCGGATTTCGAAGAAACGGGTGGCATATAGTGTTTGGACCGTCCGTATGTCCGTCTGTCCGTCACACTTTTCGGTTAACCACTTTGTCACAGTTTCTCAAATATGCTCCAGGTGGCATCCGCGTTCGACAGACGCATTTCTTGTTGCTTGTAAAATACAAAGGTCCGACATTAAAATTTGCAGGTCCAGGACCTCGGATCAGTGCTATTTTCAAGCCCTGAATATCTCGCCTATTGCCTTCTGAAACACCTATTTTTAATCCAGTGTACTTGGCAATTCTTATCCTGTATGTCGGGCATCTAGTAGGTAGGCAATTGGTTCCATTGGCAGCTCCCTTAGAAATGGACAAATCAGTTCGAGCGGAGGCCCGAACCTTCGACCTCCCAGAACAATTGCTGTGTTGCAGCAAAGTACATAGCAACCACGAGCTTAACATTTATAATACTTATAGCCTCCGCACCCCCAACCTAACACCCTTTGCTACAGTATCACATTATAAAGTGAGCTTGTGTTTGTTGTAGGCATTGAAGAACCTGCTCAGCTACCTTATAGAAGAGGAGGTCCGCATGGCCAAATCTGACGCGGAATGTAAGTCCCCGGTCAACTGACGTGTCGCAACTACTATTGATTGAAAACAAAAATAATTATGTTCATGTCGTCCATCACAGATTTGCGGACATAATAACATGATTATAGTGTACCGTAAAATATTTTGCTGCTACGAACGGAAATATCAATTATAGCCTTGTTTCTTATGAAATCAGTAAACTTGTTTAATATATATCATATTACATCATCACTCGTGAAAGATCCTCTATTTATACACGGTGTTGTGTTGCAGGGAAGAAACATGCGAAGGAGGAAGATCTGAAGGAGATGGGGGATGTGCAATCAGGGTCAGTCTCATCAGGCTTCCACATTCACATACCACATCATTATTACCTTGACCTTCACAACGTGCCTGTGTGCTAACATTTTACTGCCTGGGTTTACAGTGATCATCAGTTATCACCAAACATTGATTGAAATTGCTACTTAGTTTCTACTATCAATTATCAAGTGGAATCATCAATTAAACAATATTGTATTGCAAACAGAAATGTTACTTAAACAAATAGAATGTGTTGTTAATTGTATCCCCCGGACGAAAGTCGGGGGATACTATGGATTTCACACCGAACATCGTCTGCGTCCGCCGCAGGCACTTCTTGACCGGAGCATAACTCGAACACCCTTTGGAATATTTTTATGAAACTTCACACATGCACAGACCACGACCCGAAGGTGTGTCGTGCACAAGAATGACAACTCTTGCATAGCTAATTTTTTAGTTGACTCCCTGTTTAGACGAAGCTCGTGAGCTATTGTTACCGCAATGTGTCCGTCATCGTCCGTCGTCGTCCGTGAACATTTTCAAACGTCTTCTCCTCGGTAACCATTGGGCCTATTGTCACCAAACTTCATGGTCTTGGTCCTTAGGTAGGGGGATTGCAAAATTGTTAAAATGACGTCATTACGTAATACAAGATGGCCGCCGTCTAAAAATAGCACAAATTCTTAAAAAATCTTCTCAAGAACCGCCAACCGGATTTCAACAAAACTTGGTAGTAATGATCGATGTACAATGCTCTTTTAAAGTTGTTAAAATGGTGACCCCGGGGTCAAAAATAGGCATGGCCCGTGGGGCCAAATTGGGGTCAAATTTTATTTTTGACCGAATATGGTCATATCATATATCAAATCGAAGGTATCAATGAGGCGATCACTCTGGTACATTTTTTGTCGAAATTGGCCGCCGAAAGGTCAAACGGTTGTTCTTTTATTAGAGATTTCAAAATTCTTCTTCACATGGATCGCTTGGGCCATGGTAGCCAAACTTAAAGGTTATGGTCCATGCGTGAAGCCTTTTCAGATTTGTTAAAATGGAGGTCATCGCTAATCCAAGATGGCTGCCGTCTAAAAATTGTGTCTGATGGGACACAGTACAGCATGCAGTTGATTTAATCGATTGTTAAAATGGTATTTTTGACCGAATATGGTCATGTCATATATCAAATCGAAGGTATCAATGAGGCGATCACTCTGGTACATTTTTTATCGGAATCGGATTGTTATGTCCTCCAAGATGGCTGCCGAAATGTCAAAAGGTCGTTCTTTTATTAGAGATTTCAAAATTCTTCTTCTCATGAACCGCTTGGCCCATGGTAGCCAAAAGTTATGGTCCATGGGTGAAGCCTTTTCAGATTTGTTAAAATGGAGGTCATCGCTAATCCAAGATGGCCGCTGTCTAAAAATAGCATAAATTCTTAAAAAATCTTCTTCTCCTAAACCGCTGGCTGGATTTAGACGAAACTTGGTAGGAATGATCGATTTACAATGCTCTTTCAAAGTTGTTAAAATGGTGACCCCGGGGTCAAAAATGGGCGTGGCCCGTGCGGTCAAATTTTATTTTTGACCGAATATGCTCATGTCGTATATCAAATTGAAGGTATCGATGAGGCGATTGCTCCGGTGCAATATTTGTCGGAATCGGATGATTATGTCATCCATGATGGCCACCAAAAGGTCCATTTATTCGAGATTTTGAACGTCATTTTCTCAGGAACCACATGGCCGATGCTGGCCAAACTTCATAGGAAGTTAAGATCCTTGGGTGAAGCATTGTAAAATGAGAGTCGTCGCTTAATCCAAGATGACCGCCATCAAAAAATGACACAATTCTTTTAAAACACATGAACTCGATGTCACATTCTCCTCATGGAGTCAGGTGAGCGAATTAGTGCCATCATGGCCCTCTTGTTTTGTTTTGTGCACCGATTTCATGTCCGGAGCATAACTCGACCACCCTATGGAATATTTTCATGAAACTTCACACATGCATAGACCATGACCCGAAGGTGTGTCGCGCACAAGAATGACAACTCTTGCATAGCTAATGTTTTAGTTTTCTCCCTTTTTTGTTTTGCACACTGATTTCCTGTCCGGAGCATAACTCGACCACCCTTTGGAATATTTTCATGAGACTTCACACCAAAGTGTGTCGCGCACAAGAATGACAACTCTTGCATAACAACTAATTTTTGAGTTATCTCCCTTTTTTGATTCGCGCACTGATTTCCTGTCCGGAGCATAACTCGACCACCCTTTGGAATATTTTCATGAAACTTCACACATGCATAGACCACGACCCGAAGGTGTGTCATGCACAAGAATGACAACTCTTGCATCACTAATTTTTTAGTTATCTCCCTTTCTTTTTCCGCGCACTGATTTTGTCTCCGGAGCATAACTCGGAACACCCTTTTTTCAAACTACTTGTGTATCTGGGGAGGAGGATACACATGCACTTGTCGACAAGCGTCCATTTCTAGTTTATATTGTAATGGATACATTTCCACATTTATAGCAAAGTGTGCATATGGCTCGGTAGCCATTTTATGTATTTTCGTATTATTATTCTGCAGTATATATTATGGTAGCTTACAATTGATATGTGTTGGTTGACCTTAGCTGTTGATGGGCCGTTAAACACTGTTAAATAAAAAAAAAATTGGGTTAATCAGAAATAACAGTTTGATTCAGTGATTGATGAAACGTGTCCAGGCCTCCGGATAAGTTTTGTATCTAAAGAGTATTCTACCCTCAGATTTCAAATTCAATGCGTATTTTACTTTTACAGCTGTATTATTAATTTTCATCCTTATTAAATAGGTAGAGAATTAATAATATCAAAAAAATAAAACAAATTAAAAATTCACTTATTTGAGCTGCTTTTTGCAGCTCAACTATAAAGTAAATTTTCAACTTTATTACACTATTTTCACTACTCGATTTGAAAATCAATGCATATTTTCACATTGCTCTGTGTATTTTGTACTCCCACTGTTGACAATCAATGCGTATTCTTCTAAAATATGCTAATACGCACCTTATCGGGAACTCTGCCGTGTTGTTGCAGGATGGCCAGCACGATTATGCAAGTGTACCTGAAACATGTGCTGGAATCTTTCTTCACGGAGAAGTCGCAGGTTCGACTCGAAGCTCTAAATGTGATACACCTAATTCTCAGGCAGGGTCTAATACACCCAGTACAGGTACGCCAACCTTTCTGGATTGACAATTTGACATGAAACTTCATATGTTTGTTTATTATAGCCCTCACCGATAGGTTTGAGGGGATATAGCGTTATTACTTTCACTATTCCTAAATAAAGATGTTTTTGTGTAATTCTGTCTGTAAATGTGCATGTTCAGTGTGTTTCTTGTATTTATACTGGAGAAATGGAGCTAACAACATTTGCAACCAGTGTAGCTCCTGATCAAATAGCAAACTCATTGCCTGATAACAATCTATATTACTGGTTAGAAGCATGGCGGGTGTTTCATTGATGAAATGGTGAACAGTGCAGACAGATCCTGATCTGGATCTACACTGGTCAGAAAACTTATAAGCCCCATTTCTCCAGTCACGGCCACCAATTTGGTAAGCCCATTTCTCCAGCAACCACCACCGCCATATTTCAGTGTGTGCCGTACCTGATCAGCATGGGCACGGACACGGAGCACGCAATACGTGTGAAGGCCGACCAGCAGCTACAGGACATCGAGAAGAAATATCCAGGCTTCATACACGTACGTTATCCACTTATAGGCTACATACACGCACGTTAGATGCTTCTTCATACATGTACGATATCTCCTTGTAGTGTCTAATGGGACACAGTACAGCATGCAGTTGATTTAATCGATTGACAAGTGTTCATTACAATGCGTTGGCAATTATTTGTGTGGGCCAATACTCGGACAAAATTTCAATTGATTTGCGACTGACAGGGATTTGCGACTGGGAACTTTACTGTACAATAATATAACCATAGCTATGTTAATACTCTTCATTGTGGGAAGCCATATCAATGGTCTAGTAACATAAGGTCGTAACTGCTATGCTAAAGCATAGCAGTTGCGACCTTATGTTACTAGACCATCGCTTATATGTATTTCCCAGAATAATGGTGTCCGAATATTTAGGTTTATTACGGTACTGACAATGATCTCCATAACCTGCGTTAATGTATTTTCACTAACAACTCTATGCAAGCGTCCAAATGCTGGTCGTCCACACCTTGTTCCAGAACCTATCTAACTGAAAGCACCTTATACTGGAGAATGTAGCAAGCTGATTGGCCGGATCAGGGCCTGCACATTATAAATTGAAATGACCATGCAACTTGATGGACCTTTAATCAAGCAACAAAATGAACAGCCTCGTGACAAGAGCGCTTTGTCGTAACATTAGCACGTACTCTGTTCTCGTACTCAAACTCGGGAAGTAAAACAATTGTAGAGTGTGCCCCAGAAGTTTTATAAACACGGACCCAGATCTTGTACCGTTGTTAGGTTCAGTGAAATTGCAATTTGCCCCCTTGTTCTTAACCCTTTCACCCCTAAGTAACTGGAATGGAATTTGATATGTTAATTCTGCAACCAATCCAATGGTCACTAAATGATTTTCACACTAGTCCATTTTTGAAAAGGGGGTGTTTTTGTTCTCAAAAATATGAAAATTACTTCAAAAGTGCAGACCCTGGATCTGGATCTACACTTTTTGCAAATACCACTACATTACACTAGTTGTCCTTATGTACAGGACTGTTAATATGGCTGTTAAACCATATTCAATCAATGAATCTTGCCAGTGAGCTGCCCATACAAACTGCCTCCTTATATCTGCAGATGAAGGCGTTACAGGGTATCAAGATGTGTTTCCGATTACAAGGCTGCTTACAAAAACACCTCAATGACGGCGTGATTCGTGGCATGAGAAATCCTGACGATAACTGTCAAAGTCTGAATGCATTCCTCTACACCGTACTGCGGACAAACCGGTCACATCGCCGGGCAATCCTCTCAACGTTACTGAACCTGCTCGACGACTCAGCTGTAAGTATTGACTGGTGAACAGTCGGAACTCATTGTGTAAGTCAGGGGTTGGAATGTTCAGGGTATATCCTGAAAGCAGTATTTGAGATTCCTGATAATACTAAAAATACTAATTTTCCAACATGGGAAGTACACTTTTGGGTGGAAAAATATGTTTGTTTAGCCATTTTCAAGATTTGGCATTTGCAACTGTTCCCACTAAGTGGTGTATAAGTGTTGTATACTAAGATAGCTTATGCATGCAAACAGTCTATCATGTTTGTCATTCAGTCAACTAAATAAATTGTATAGTTGTTAGTTAATAAATCTCAAATTGAATATACAGTCGAACCTGTGTTAACGACCACCTGCGAATAGCGACCACCTGTCCACAATGGCCAGTTAAATCCCCCCCCCCCCCCCCCCCCCCCCCCGCTGCCCCCCCCCCCCCCCCCCCCCCCCCCCCCCCCCCCCCCCCCCCCCCCCCCCCCCCCCCCCCCTCCAATTTGTTCTTTAAAAGACCTTGGAATAACGACCACCTCTGACCAGCGATTTTCGTTCCCACGCGGCATTTTTAGCTCACCTGAGCAAAGCTCATGCGAGCTATTGTTATGGCAAAGTGTCCGTCGTCCGTCCGTCCGTCCGTCCGTCCGTCCGTGAACATTTTCAATCATCTTCTCCCGAACTGCTGAGCCGATATTGGTTAAACTTCACAGGGATGATATATGGGTGATGCCATTTCAGATTTGTTAAAATGGAGGTCATCGACAATCCAAGATGGCCGCCATGGAAAAGTAGGTCAAATTCTTAAAAAATCTTCTTCTCACGAACCGCCAGGCCGATTTCGACGATACTTGGTATGAATGATCTATAGTTAGCGCTGTTTCAGATTTGTTCATATGGTGGCCCGTGGGTCAAAAATGGGCATCGCCCGAGGGGTCAAATAGGGGTCAAATTTTATTTTTTACCGAATATAGTCATGTAATATATCAAATCGAAGGTATTGACGAGACAATCACTCTGGAACATTTTTTGTTTAAATCATATGATTACGTCATCCAAGATGGCCACCGATAGTTCAAATGGTCATTCTTTTACTAAAGATTTCAAACGTCTTTTTCTTGTAAACTGCTTGGCAGATATTGGCCAAACTTAACTGAAATGGTCTGTGGTTGAAGCCTGTTCATTTTTGTTAAAATGGAGGTCATCACCAAATCCAAGATGGCTGCCGTTGAGAAGTAGGTCAAATTCTTAAAAAATCTTCTTCTCACGAACCGCCAGGCCGATTTCGACGATACTGGGTATGAATGATCGATAGTTAGCGCTGTTTCAGATTTGTTCATATGGTGGCCCCTGGGTCAAAAATGGGCGTCGCCCGAGGGGTCAAATAGGGGTAAATTTTATTTTTAACCGAATATAGTCATATAATATATCAAATCGAAGGTATTGACGAGACGATCACTCTGGATAATTTTTTTGTCTAAATCAGATGATTACGTCATCCAAGATGGCCACTGATAGTTCAAAAGGTCATTCTTTTACTAAAGATTTCAAACGTCTTTTTCTTGTGAACTGCTTGGCCGATATTGGCCAAACTTAACTGTAATGGTCTGTGGGTGAAGCCTGTTCATTTTTGTTAAAATGGAGGTCATCACCAAATCCAAGATGGCCGCCATTGAGAAGTTAGGTCACAAAATTGACAAAAATCTTCTTCTCACAAACCTCCAGGCCGATATCGACGAAACTTGGTAAGAATGATTGATAGTTACCGCTGTTTCAGATTTGTTCATATGGTGGCCTCTGGGTCAAAAATGGGCGTGGCCCGAGGGGTCAAATAGGGGTCAAATTTTATTTTTGATCGAATATGGTCATTTTATATATCAAATCGAAGGTATAGCAGTAAATCACATGCACATTCGCAATATATGTTAGATCAGAAGGTACCAACAAATTCTGTGGAACATTTGAAGTTGTAAGTGAAGAGTTTGTGAAATCAAGATGACCACTACAGAGGCTTTTAGGTGAGCGATACAGGCCCATTTGGGCCTCTTGTTTACTGCAAACGGCGACCATTAGCGACCATTAGCGACCATTAGCGACCAAGTCATGTTTTGTCGGCAAAAAAAAATAACATCGCAATCGCTGATTGTCCTTTCTTCACAAAACTCGGCGACATTATTGCATAACTCCATTAACGGTAATTCCCGATATGTATTCCGTGTCGTGAATTCCAATAGGCATAATGCATATAGTCATAAAACTCGATCATTAGCTGGCAAACTGTGTTTACACGATGCTGATTCGTCTACAGTGACAAGACTAAGACTTCAAACACACGGCGCGTGTCAAGTGTAAATTTCACACATCGGGGCACAAGGCCATATCAAAGATCAATACACGCGGTTGCTGACATCGGTCACGTAGTCCACACTAGACTGGTACCCTGTCTGATGCGCAGCATATATAGCGTTATTCCTAGCGACCGGGAACCAGTCTAAAGTGACACGACAAACGTGTTTATATGAATTGGGTCTCGATCTCCGACAAATCCCGGCTTATTGCATTAACGACCAGACCAGGCAGTGGATTCGCGTAGTCTGCCCGTGGTTTACATGGTTTACAATACTCGCGAATCTCTAATTAAAAACATCAGTAATTACGTCAGCGGACATTGCCAATTCGTCATAGGCTGCTTAAATATTCGGGCTTGACCAGGATAGTATACAGTACATTGGACAGAAAGCAAATAAGCCTGGTGTTCTCTCCTGATTTGGACACCTAGCTCGTGTGGGTTACTGGACTTGACGCATTCAATGAAATATTTTTTGTTACAAAAAAACTCGCGGTTTTCACAGGCCGCGCCACATAGGCTATCGTTTTAATACAGACTATATGACCGTTATTAATTTCAACTGGTGGTGTGAAATACTAATGGTCATGCTAAATTAAACCACTTACATGTAATTACGACAAGCTATTAAATGGTGCACTAAAGCTAACAACAAGATGACAAAACAAAATAAATTGACTATTTTAGCCATTTTCGTGCAATTTTTAATTGATGAAAAGCATGCATATATATTACAATAGAATGCTAAAAACATGGCCGACTTTGTTGTGAAACTGGGTAAATGTTCGACCCTTGGAACGTCATAAACGACCACTTTGGCCACTTCCCTTTGCCGGTCGTTGTTCACAGGTTCGACTGTAGATTATAACCCTTTCAACATGACAGGCCTGTATAGTGCTATTGACAAAAAGTGTAAATCCAGATGAGCCAGCTCGAGACGAGCCGTCTCCTCAGGATCTGCACTTTTTGCAAGTAATTTTCACATTTTTGATAACAAAAACACCCTGTTTTCATAAATTGACGATTGGATTGGTCGGAAAATTAACATATCACAGTCCATTCCAGTTAATTAGGGGTGAAAGGGTTAATACAATATGTTTTTGCAGTCATTTCCGGTTGCCTGTGGCACATATTCAAACTTCAATGCAGGCTCAAGACTTTGGGCCTATGCATGTTGTTCTATCTTCATCACAAAATATTACACTTGTCCAAATAGAAGCTGTGTACTTCCTGTTATTGTAACTCTTGAAAAAAATGGTTTGCATAAACCGCTATAGCGGGCTTTAGGGTTCAAAGGGTTAAACAAAAACATTGCCTTCTACAGAAGATCGGCCTGCAGGAACAGCTGTACATCGTGGACAACCTGGCGTTCTTCGTGTACCAGACGCAGGACGAGCCTCTGTTCATCATCCACCAGATAGACATCATCGTCTCTGTCTCCGGCTCCAACCTGCTCCAGTCATTCAGGGAGGTATGTAACCTGTACACCAGTCTTGTATGTGGCTCGGACTGGATGGAGAAATGGGGCTTATGAGTTTTCCGACCAGAGTAGATCCAGATCAGCCTGTGCATCCGCACAGACTGATCAGGATCTGGACCTTTCACCATTCAACCAATGAAGCACGAGGATATAGCGTTAGTTGATGTATGTGCGTACGTAACACCTTTCATTTTTCAATAACTTGTGAACAACTTTATCGATTTTGATAATATTTGGCCACAATGTGTGTATGGATGATGCTTTGTTTTACATACGACCCACGACCACCCAAGGTCAAGGTTACTGAGGACTTGTGTTCACCATATTATCAAGGCTGCCAGCGAGGGGATTAGCTTCGTAATAAATATGCCCGTGTTCTAGCAAGCAATTAGATCGTTATCAGGCTACATGATCAGGAGCTACTCTTGTCACAAATCCCATAAGCCCCATTTCTTCAGTCACAGCCACATATATAGGTCTTTGAGCTTTGAAAATCAGGAGTAACTTATGATAGGTGTTACCATCACTGTTAAACTCAGCGACAAAGGACCATACAGTCCAATAATACTCGCTTGTCTGGGTGAAGAGGAGAGGTATATAATAACAACAAAAACTTTATGCAATAACCACATTTAATTCACATCATTTAAGCAAGTAATAGGAGGAGCATGTGACGTAGATGTTGAATACAGATGTTAATAAATAAAATGTATTCTACTGAATGCTGTAGACCCAACAACCTGCCTTCAGCATAACATTACATGTTTGATTATCTTGTTACCTCATGGTTTTATTCGGTTATCTCGGGGTGTGCACCACTAACATTTTGCACGGAATCATTCAACTGTAACTATACACGGACCGAAAATGGTAAAACCATACTCGCATGTGATTATTCGATATCAATCGGCATATAGTTTATTGTCTGGGCTCAACATTTTTGTTTAAAATTGATTTGATAGAAAAATATGTTGCAATTGTTTAGAAACATAGTTGTGCTCTTAAAAACTGTATGGTTTCTTTTATCGCTGAGTATAGAATTGGCACAATTTGTCGGTTTGACGTCCTGTTTCTTAATCTCAGCTGAGCAACTTAACTTCAAACCAACAAATTCTGCCAACTCTAATGACAAGCAGGGTAAATGTGCCCCGGAATTAGTTCTAAGGGAAGTTACTCCTGGTTTTTCAAGTTTGGTAGCTTTCATATGTATAAGACTGACTTATATCTGCCACTGTACTCCCACCGGTTCAAATGCATGATCGTACAGTATTACTTTTTTTGATGTGACCGTTGTTTATTTTGATTTTATTTCTTTCCGTATCATTGAAAATATGGGAGACGTTGGAATCCAACTGATAGATTCAAATACTCATTGAGTGCCTATTGTGTGGAATACCCTAAGACTGATATTCATAATTACTTGATGTTGTTTGTCTGTGTCAGCATGCAGCTGGTTTGCTGTTGTCTTCATTTAATTGTGTAAAATCATGTAGATCACTTCCATTTGATCATGTATACATATTATTTATAAATAATATATGATGAAATGGTGGTATATATATTAGTATATATGAGCCCATCCATGTGTTGAGTGGTTTAAAAGCAACATACAGAGTGAGTGAGCTACATCAGATAGCCTATTTCACCAACATTGCAAGGCATACTTATCTTGCTAAGTACACTTTGAGGGAGAAATTTTCAATTTAAGTATAAATTTATTAACTTTTATTATGCTGAATGTATTACATTATCACAGCCATTTTGGCTGTGATAATGTAATTAATTCAGTATAATAACTTTTAATCATAAAATATGTGAAGTGGTTAGTTCTATATGAAATAATGCACTTCGAGAAAAATAAATTCTTTGTCCCTCAAAGTACACTTTGCTAGATAAGTATGCTTTGCAATTTTGGTGAAATCGGCTACAGATAGCAGCAATGTGTCTAGTAAAGTTTAGTCGGTTGTTGGTGCTAACGTAGGAGACACGCCAGCCATGTGATTTTGTACCTTCACACATCAGCGTACTTTCATGAAATACGTTTACAAAATTTAGAATATTTTCCGTAAATGGCGTGAAAAGTTGACAGCATTTTCAGAGTACATGCGTATTGAAATCAGTCTGGTGAGAAATAGCATATTTGTATTGGGCATTAACTTATTTTGTGGATGGGCACATCTTATCCATATAACAACATTGCTTACCTGGTCATGTTTGTGCTGCATTTGTTGTGAACGGTTCATGTTGTTTAGCCTGAATATTTTATTTTATCCATGTATTTTGTTTGTTTTTATTTTAGTTTGACGCTTGTATGTATTTTGTAGAGGCTGGACATGAAATTGGCGAAAGGATCCTCAAAACTGGTACTTGTTATTTTTTTCGCTTTTGTACACATCCAACACAATTCCATGAGAAACTTACCAGCTTGTCCTATGATCAAATGCTGTTTACTTGGCTATCAACTTATAATAAATAAAAACACATCAGTAGTTATAATGTAAATGTCCCTTCAAGTTCAGTGGCCTATTTCATAAAAGTTTGTTACTGCAAACAGCTAGTTTAGTATAATTGCATGGAGTAACATTTTATTTGTATTCAATTGCATTGTTTCGTACCTAACGAGCACTATCCAATAGTAAACATGTGTTCAGTGATACTTATTATATAATGCAACCATAAGTTTGATTACAAAATCATTTATTTTATTACATCATTATGGGAGGATATGTCGGGGATTCTGCTGGCGATCAAATTGGCGATAAAAATAAACATTTGGCGGAAAAAAAATTACAATTTTCGAGAAAAAGAATCCATCTTTTTTTTTTTTTTTTCTCGAAAATTGTAATTTTTTATCGCCAATTTTTTGAAGTGGCGATTTTTTTATTTTCCCCAGCGGAATCCCTGATATGTGTTTTACCAAGCTTCATAAATAGCTTCCTCACATTGATGGCTAACCACCCCGTGTCATTCGGTGACCTCCACCTTCGTGGGTGAGACACTCAACGGTGATCGCTTTGTTAAATCGTAATTTTAGCATATTTGTGCGATGTTCCCCCCATACATGTACATTCCAATCTATATATGGCCTTGCTGTTGCTGAAGGAACATGAAACACACATCAATCAATCAATCAATCATTAATTTCTGAATAACTTTAATATTATTCCCTCAACCAATTTTCGTGACATTGTTTTTGACTGGGTCATGACATGAAGTAGGCCACCGACTGACACCTTGTCCTGCAATCAGGAGGCTTCATTATTGCCACTAGCGAACACATTTCTCCCTGTTACTGGGCAAATGGGGCTTATGAGATTTGTGACCAGTGTAGATCCTGATCAAATAAAACACTCCTGTAATAGAATGTCGAACAGTACAGATCCTGATCAGACTGCAGATGCACAGACGAATCTACACTGGTCGCCTTTTCTCCAGTCACAGCCACATTTGATCCAATTTAGCAGTGTTACTATGATAATTGACCAGGATCTACACTGGTCTAGAATATCATTTTGCTGCTGGCGGTACATATACATATCAGAAATCATCCTTGTGTGTGCGGTATATAGGTCGCGATAGGCTGGTAATGTTCACTTGGATGGTGTCACAGTTGGTGACAGTTTGTATGAAGCCTGCTCATAGACGCAAGCAGTGTTTTATTTTGAATTGATACCGATAGTTCACTCTCGGCACAACTAATATATGTAGAATAGGCATTTGTAACTAACATTAATGGAATTTGTTTTTGTAACTTGTTCGGAAGAGGAAATTCACGATGAATTGTAACCCAATAATTAACTCTGATAGAACATTGTTATCTAGAATCATTTGGGCTAATATTTTGAATTTAAATCGTCTAGAGGAAAATAAACTTAATCACCATGATGATGTTGAAAAGTGGGTGGATGATTTTGTTTCACTTCTTGTCATACATATTTAGGAAAAGCAAAAACGACGTAGAACAAGGTCTAGTTCACAGGTTTGTTGCAGGTCATGCTTGTTTCAGTTCATGCTTTCAATTGTTGATTTGATCTACAAAGATTCATACTGGTTACTTGTTCAACCGATCCATCTACTTTGCAGTCTGATGATGACTACTATCTGTCATGCATACATTGAAATACCATAAACCAGTTGTATGTTTTTCTGTCTGAGTATATTTTATATGTTGATCAGGAGCCAGTGTAGTAATACGTTTTGTCAAATCAGGATTTGCAAATCTGAGGGTTGACCCAGAAATATGCAGCCTTTCTTATGACTTGTAATTCATAGAACTACCTGAATATAAAGGTACATAATTAGAAGGAACAACCAATACACAAACATATGTGAATTAGATAGCATCACTGCTACATCATATTGAATCTTGTGCATTTGTGTTCGCATTAACTTTATTTTCGGACAAAATCTGCTGATATCTATAAATTCATGTGACGTCTGGCGTAATGTTTACATATTTTCTCAAATGATATGCATTCACTATGAACTTTTCATCACTATCAAGCAGTCAACAAAATGATGTTTATAGCAAAAATCTGCAAACTTCTGGGACATCCGTTGTAATATAAGCTGTTAATTATTGTTGCACGCTTGCTTTGTCATGTTCCATTGCAAGTTTGCTGGGTTTATGTTTGTTACACTGCACAATATGTACATGTAATTATTGTTGCACGCTTGCTTTGTCATGTTCCATTGCAAGTTTGCTGGGTTTATGTTTGTTACACTGCACATTATGTACATGTAATATGTTCTGTTTATCTGATATTTTAACCCTTAAACCACTACTCACAACAATCAACAATTGTCGTCTGCTGTTGCTTTTATATCTTGCCTTATTTCTCAATAAAAACATGTTTTGACAGCACTTCAGAATCATTTCCAATGGAAATGATTCTGAAGTGCTGTCAAAGCATGTTGTAAATTATTCTAAAATGCTGTCGAAGCGTGTTTAAATTGATGATAAAAATGGAAAATAGAAAATAAACAGCAGACGACAAAAACATTAAGATAGCGGTGTAAGGGTTAACTGACATTGCTCCATGCCCTGTAACGGTCAAATATAATAGTTGTGGAGCTGTCCCTCATTCCAACAAGTTACCTATCTAAAACTGAAAATAAGCACATGTGGTTGTAACACATTTGTTTAACAGAACATTTACACAACCTATTGTCCCCGATACTGGCCCACATGTAAAACTTGGGAGAAATGTGTCACGTACATGTTAATGTTCAAATTATTTTAAAATGAACTATATTAAAATGAAAATTAATACCCGAATCTGGAAAAGAAACGTAATAATTGACGGGTTCAGTGGAAGAATGTGGCTATCTTCCTCACGGAGTTCGCCTCTTTCTTCCACTGACACCGTCAATTATGACACTATGCTTGCTAACATCGAACTATACAGTCGACCGTAGCTGTTGACAGGCTGCAACACCATTAACCCTGTCAACACCACAGGCCTGTATAGTGGTATTCACAAAAAGTTTAGATCCAGATGAGCCGGCACGTGACGAGCCGTCTCATCAGGATCTGCACTTTTTGCAAGTAATTTTGAATAACAAAAACACCCCGTTTTCATAAATGGACTAGTCTGAAAATCATTGGATTTATCCGGAAATTAACATATCGAAATCCATTCCAGTTACCTAGGGGTGAAAGGGTTAAATAAATAAATAGATAAAATCCAGTGTTACCAATGGATTGAGCATCTGAGCCAGTGTTACAGCAGCGTCACTGTTGCAGGCCCTGCCACCGGTGATGGCAAATGGGGAGCTGGAGCAGCGCGGCGTTGTCTACGACGACGATGACGACGACAAGGAAACTATACTCCGTAAGTTCAACTCTTGGACTTACCTGCTTCACAACTAACCCCTTCAATTGTCATCAACACTTGTTGCAAATGATTTTAATTGTAGTTTCAATTATGAAATCACACAATTTAAATGCTATTACACAACACAGAATTTATCATTAAATTAAGTAAATGATATATTTTGATATTCATAGCTAACAACATGTCAAAATAGAACGATTTGGCACATTTTTAGCTCGAATATTCGAAGAATAAGTAGAGCTTATGTTGTCACCCCGGCGTCGGCGTCACCGTCACGCCGTGGTTAAGGTTTTTAGTCAAGCTTGTATATGGAATACTACTGGCCCTACACCCACCATACTTGGACAACTTCATCTCCTAGTGATGCACATCAATAACCCCTCATCTATATTTGACCTTGACCTACATTTCCTCTTGAATTACTTACTTAATTCCCCTTGGTTAAGGTTTTTAGTCAACCTTGGTTAATGTTTTTTTTTTCAAGCTTGTACATTGAATACTATTGTGCATCCAGACACCATACTTCGACAACCTTTTCTCATAGGTATGTACATCAATAACCCCTGATCTATATTTGACCTTGACCTACATTTCCTCTTGAATTACTTACTTAATTCCCCTTGGTTAACGTTTTTAGTCAAGCGTGTAGATGGAATACTCCTGGCCCTACACCAACCATACTTGGACAACTTCATCTCCTAGTGATGTACATCAACAACCCCTGACCTATATTTGACCTTGACCTACATTTAACCTTGAATTACTTAGTTAATTCCCCTTGGTTAAGCTTTTTACTCGACCTTGGTTAAGCTTTTTACTCAAGCTTGTACATGGAATACTATTGTACATACAGACACCATACTTGGACAACCTTTTGTCATAGTGATGTACATCAATAACCCCTGATCTATATTTGACCTTGACCTACATTTCCTCTTGAATTACTTACTTAATTCTCTTTGGTTAAGGTTTTTAGTCAAGCTTGTAGATGGAATACTCATGGCCCTACACCAACCATACTTGGACAACTTCATCTCCTAGTGATGTACATCAATAATCCCTGACCTATATTTGACCTTGACCTATATTTGACCTTGACCTACTTTTAACCTTGAATTACTTAGTTATTTCCCCTTGGGTAAGGTTTTTAGTCAAGCTTGTATATGGAATACTCCTGGCCCTACACCTACCATACTTGGACAACTTCATCTCCTAGTGATGTACATCAACAACCCCTGACCTATATTTGACCTTGACCTACATTTAACCTTGAATTACTTAGTTAATTCCCTTGGTTAAGGTTTTTACTCGACCTTGGTTAAGCTTTTTACTTAAGCTTGTACATGGAATACTATTGTGCATACAGACACCATACTTGGACAACCTTTTGTCATAGTGATGTACATCAATAACCCCTGATCTATATTTGACTTTGACCTACATTTCCTCTTGAATTACTTACTTAATTCTCTTTGGTTAAGGTTTTTAGTCAAGCTTGTAGATGGAATACTCATGGCCATACACCAACCATACTTGGACAACTTCATCTCCTAGTGATGTACATCAACAACCCCTGACCTATATTTGACCTTGACCTACATTTAACCTTAAATTACTTACTTAATTCCCCTTGGTTAAGGTTTTTGTCGCGCCCGCTTGCGGAAAGCGCGATATAGTCGCACTTTGGCGGTTAAAGTTTTTGGTTAAGTTGTTTGGTTAAAGTTTTTGGTTAAGTTCTTTGGTTAAAGTTTTTGGTTAAGTTTTTTTGGTTTTTAATTAAAGTTTTTGGTTAAAGTTTTTCGTTATACTATATCTCTGCAACTGCTTTGCCCATTACCTTGAAACTTCACATGGGTGTTTATCATCGTCTATATTTTCATTCTACCCCCCTCCCGTGCGGCCCCTGTGCCCAATGTCAAGGTCAAATTACTTTGAAGTTTTTGGTAAAGTTTTTTTGGTTAAAGTTTTTGGTTAAGTTTTTTAGTTAAAGTTTTTCATTATACTATATCTCTGCAACTGCTTTGCCCATTACCTTGAAAACTTCACATGGGTGTTTATCATCATCTATATTTTCATTCTACCCCCCTCCCGTGCGGCCCCTGTGCCCAATGTCAAGGTCAAATTACTTTGAAGTTTTTGGTTAAGTTTTTTGGTTAAGTTTTTTGGTTAAAGTTTTTGGTTAAGTTTTTTTGTTAAAGTTTTTCGTTATACTAATCTCTGCAACTGCTATGTGTACATCGACAACCTTCGTAGTCGAGCTATGCTGTTCTCCTACAGCTCTTGTTGTTACTTTTTATGTACATTTCCCCATGATTTGCCCATACATTCTCCCGTGTTTTACCCATACATTCCCCTGTGTTTTACCCGTACATTCCCCTACTGTGATAGAGCGACCCCCTAGCCCATGATTTACCCATACCTTCCTCCATGATTTACCCGTACATTTCCCCGTGATTTACCCGTACATTCCCCCGTGTTTTACCCGTACATTCCCCCGTGTTTTACCCGTACCGTACATTCCCCCGTGTTTTACCCGTACATTCCCCCGTGATTTACTGTACATTCCCCTACTGTGATAGAGCGACCCCCTAGCCCATGATTTACCATTACATTTCCCCATGATTTACCCGTACATTCCCCCGTGTTTTACCCGTACATTCCCCTACTGTGATAGAGCGACCCCCTAGCCCATGATTTACCTGTACATTCCCCGTGTTTTACCAGTACATTCCTCTACTGTGATAGAGCGACCCCCTAGCCCATGATTTACCCGTACATTTCCCGTGCTGTGATAGAGCGACCCCCCTAGTCCATGATTTACCCGTACATTCCCCGTGCTGTGATAGAGCGACCCCCTAGTCCATGATTTACCCGTACATTCCTCCATGATTTACCCGTACATTTCCCCGTCCATTCCCCCGTGTTTTACCTGTACATTCCCCCGTGATTTACCCGTACATTTCCCCGTGATTTACCCGTACATTCCCCCGTACATTACCCGTGCTGTGATAGAGCGAGCCCCTATCCCATGAATTACCCGTACATTCCCCCGTGATTTACCCGTACATTCTCCGTGTTTACCCGTACATTCCCTGTGTTTCACCCATACATCCCTCGATAGAGCGCCTACCGGCGGACGTGGCGCCCCTGAAGGACATCATCCTGCTGGCCCAGGGCTGTATCCTGCTGCTCTACCTGAAACAACATCTCAAGGACATGTACGGCTTCACCGACAGGTTCGTAATGTCATAGCTGTCTGTCTGCGGCAGCCAGTTATCACCAGTTCATGTCTCTGTTGAACCTGCTTGCAGACTGTTCAACTTATATATGAAAAGACATGCAAAAGTAGCATGATGTACACGTACAAGAGTTATCACGAAAATATACCAAGAGTTTACAACTGATGAACCTTATTTAACAAGGCTTACACTGAGTGCCATTGAGACAAGGGTTAAACATAATACCACCTCTGCTCCCGCAGGACAACTTGGTGGGCACATAAAATAGAATACGCCCGGATAAATGTTATGGATCATGTATATATGGAGAGATGAATACAATATACCCTTCAGTACACTACAGGGGTATAAAAACATTAATGCAGATATAAGACGAAAGCATCCAGACACAGTTGCTTCTCTGGACCTGCATGTGGCCTAGGCGGCCCCCTTGACCCCCTGCTAAGATTTCAGCTGATTTTGTGAACCTCTGTTCGCATGCTTGCCTCTTTGGCCATTTTTCAACAGTTTTGTATGCAATTCTATACAAGGTACAGAGTTTGTGTTCACTACTCTAAAACTTTTCAGTGAACCGATCTGAAACTTTACACATGTCTTTTACACATATTGTACATGTGCACCTTAGTGTTTTTTTGCCGACACAAGTTTGGATTACTTGTATACTGGCTACAGCTCGACAGGCGTATATTGTGACCTTCGGCACTCTTGTTGCAGTTATCTCCCTTTGACACAATATTCACCTTGTTGATTTAGGTCCATAAATTGTAAGCCCCTTTGAATATTATTCTGATACTTTCACGCATGTGTACACCATGATCCAAAAGTGTTTTGCGTGTAAGGAAGATGACTGTATTTTGCACTTTCGGATTTGTTTTCCCTTCAATGCAATGTTCGCTGCGTTGGTTTAGTTCTTTGCCTGGAGCATAAGCAATTTTTATCCCGTCAACGCAGTGCCTATGTGCCGTGAAACAAGGTGCCGTGAAACATATTTGATATCCTGTCAATACTACCTAATCACAATTCATACGCGTCATTCGTGTTGGTGACTACTTTCCCCAGTATACTTATTGAGTTGACTGAATAGTCTGATGGAAATGGAACTGTTTACAGTGTGAGGGTTAAATTTGGCAAATAAAAACGATATCGCCAGAAAATAAAATTAAGTGCATGCCATTTTCTGAATGTCAAATAAATTTCCATTACGACCCTCAATTTCCAATTGCGTTTGCTCTCTACCCATTACATGCGTCATTCAGACATGACTGACGTCATACTAATATTTACGTCAATAAATCTACTACGTCATTTAAAATAAAAATGGCTGCTCCCAGTGATCCCAGTCAGGTATTGAGGTAAGGAAATAAAAAAAATAAAATGGTGTTTGTGTTGTTGATTTTTATTCTGGACAGATCGCAATCGTTGCAGAATCTGCCCCAAATGGAAATGGATGGGTCTGGTGAATTTTGAGAGTGTATTTCGTTGAAAAGAAGCTGTAATTTCACATTGTCGGTGACAAAATATAAAGTATCAACAGAACATTTACCTGTTGAACCTGCCTGAAGTACACGTTTTAATGGTTAATTCGGGATGGATGGTTGCCATTCTAAATAGGATTAAATCGTAAAGCTGCCGTCTTGTTGTTTTTTTTCTTCATTTCCTTGATTCACGAACGGTGAAAAGAACAGAAACAAAATCGTTGTAACATTTTAAGATTATTCGTGAAATATTTTGATGTGTAAAGTTCCTAAAGTCTAAAACAATTATTGATCATGACTGTTGATTAAGGGATTTTACAACCATACTTTATCCAACTATGTTCTGTGCGCCAATGAGTGTTTGATGTAATTCGGTTCTAACTTATCTCGCTTTTGAAGGCTAAATTAACTAAATTAAGTTGATTTAAATGCTGTTTTAGAATGTTGACGGGATAAATAGAATAGTAGGTTAGTGCCGTGAGTGGGAAAAAATATCTGGCTCGGCACGGAAACCGGATAGGCTCGGCAGAGCCTCGCCGATCCAGTTTCCTAAGCCTCGCCAGATATTTTTTCTCATTCACGGCACTAACCTACTATTCTCTATACCACTTGCAGTTTCGCGACACTTAACACATGCGTACATAGAGAATACCAGGCTAGTGTCTTTTGATATCAAGTTTATCAGGCAAGGCTAGGAAAAGCGTAGGAATTCCGAGGCTTGCCGAGGAATTCCTACCGTTTATGAACCGTGCCTGATAAACTTGTAATCTATTTATCAGGTAGCGCTTTATGCTCGAAAATTACCACAGATGACGTTGTTATCTATGGACAGAACGCAGACATGTTTACGTTGCGTCATTACACTGACGTCATTCGGTAACGTCACTTGACGTCATCCGACCAATGGAACGTCGGTTTTCACTTCGTTGTAACCTGGATGTTTCTATCAGGTCAATGTAATGTACAGTAATACAGTCCGTATCGGCCAATACAAAGCTCGTCACCTGATAAAGATACTGTCCTATTTTCTTATGGCCCACTAGCTGTACAGATACCATCGATATGCTGCCAGTGAGCGCATCCGTGTCCCATACACAGACAAATGCTAGACATATGGACAGCATACTCATTTTGAATTTTGTAAAGAATTCGGTAGCTGACGGTTATGTGTCATTATCAGTAGTCTGAATTGCAATAGGGACAAACATGTATCTTTTTCTGATACACATTTAACCTTTTCAACACGTATAGTGGTATTGGCAAAAAGTGTAGATCCAGACGAGCTGGCTCGTCACCCGGATCTGAACTTTTTGCAAGTAATTTTCATATTGTTAAGAACAAAAACACCCCCTTTTCATAAATGGACTGGTCTGAAAATCATTTTGTGACGATTGGATTGGTTGCAAAATTAACATATAAAAATCCATTCCAGTTACTTAGCGGTGAAATGGTTAATAAACTTTGGCCTGAAAGGTGTGGCATCATCATATAAACATGAACATTAATAAAGACACTACATCATTGCAGAGGTTCGTCCACAGATGTGTGCATTAGTAAATCAATAAAAGAGTCGTATTAGAGTTTCGTTCCCATTTCAGCAAAATTCAGAACTATTCCCCGACCGAGGCAGCGAAGGTGTATGACAAGCCACTGCAGCGGAAGACGCTGGTCAAGTTTAACCCGGAGAGTGTCCTCAACCTGATGAAGCAGAAGGATCGAGAGGGACAGACGGACCTGGACGAACGCCTTAAACTTGTCGACGATTACCTGCAGGTACGTACTACTGCCTGTTTGTGGACGTATACTACAGTTGGTGTATAGTGAAATGAAAGGCGTTTCCATGTAAAAGGGCGTAATATGGGATTTGTGATGTTGCCCCTGATCAAATAGCACACTCATGTTGGCTGTTGTGGATCTACACTGGTCCCATTTCTCCAAACAGTTGCAAATTGGTGATCAGTACTGCATAGCAATACTCTGTATGGCTGGGTAGTGCTAATAATATCAGAGCTCCAGATAAGCTGCGTATTTGCTTAAATACCCAATTAAAATTGCCAAAACCCCAATTGAAATCAGAAGTAGCGAGTATCAAAAAGCAATAAAAATGTTATGGTACCTTTATCAAGCTGCAGAAAACAATAAACAGCCAAACATATAGCATATTTTTCATATTTTCTATGTCCAAGGAGACAATTCTAATGAAATCCCAAGATATGTTTTCATTTCGAAGCAAACTATTCAATAATTGCTGTCTGTTGATGTGTAAACTGTAGTGTGATTTCATTTTACCCAATTAAAATTTTGAAATACCCAATTGCTTCAGAAATGATTGAGTGACAAAACTGGAGCCCTGTAATATACCTGTTCCTGATAGTAGTTATAGTAGTTATATAGTAGTTATATAGCAGTTATATAGTAGTTATATAGCAGTTATATAGCAGTTATATAGCAGTTATATAGCAGTTATATAGTAGTTATATAGTAGTTATATAGCAGTTATATAGTAGTTATATAGTAGTTATATAATTCCCGTGTGCACTGCGGTCTGGCGATCTTGTGAAAATAAAATCCCTGGTTCTCTGTGTCTCCATGCAAAGCCAGTTACAAACACCACTGTCTATGCAATGCTGTTGTCCACAGTTTAAAGATCTGATGTTGAGCGTCGACCCCCCGGATGAGGACGATAGTGACGACGCTACGGGTGCAGGTCGGCGGTCGCCCGGCCATTCTACTGCGGCGACGACGGCGCGACCTGTTGACCCCTCTGCCCCGCCCGTCATCGCACCCCCGCTGACAAATGGGGAGGTGGGGGCAGGGGAGAACGTCGACCAGCGGGAACAAGCCGATGTGATAGTGTTGGACGGTGGGGGCGACGCCGCACTCGCAAACCTAGAGAAGGAATCGCCCTCCAGTGTTAGTGTAAGTCATCTCTCTTGCTTGTGAGTTCATTTCTTCACCCAGGTGTGAAAAATACTTACATAGTATTTCCATCCCACTGGTGTTTCGGGTGAAACTTGAAGCCAAAGTCCCGTCCCTACATGACCGTAGCTGTTGGTATGGCATTAAGCCCATTCACTTGCACTTTTACATCTCTCTGACTACAAGTTGGGGTCCCATCTAGTAGGCATAAAATTAACATATCACAGTCCATTCCAGTTGTTTAGGGTTGAACACCTGCGTCATATATTTAGGAATAGAATCGGCGGTGCTCGATAAGTTTTGCCCGGTCCGTCCGTCAATATGTCCGTTTATTTTTTGGAAGTTTTTGTAAGAGTCGAATCACCTATAAGTTGAGGGCATTTGTTTGTGTGCAAGATAAATGCAGGTCTAACCATAATGGAGGCTGGGAGGGTACAGGTGGTCTTGAACGCACAATTGGTCGAGCAACAGAGCTTATGTGCAGGTGATAACGTGTAATTTGATCAGGGTTCACAACCGTTGTTAAATTCTGTTTTGTCATTGCCTATATATAAATTCATCTTACATTTGATGTTTTTTGTCCATTCCAGGAAACCGTGCGGCCACGTATACCACCAGTGATAATAAACACGTCCAAGTTAAACACTCCGGTGCGCGACAAAGACCGCGACAAAAAGCGTGGTTCATTAGTGCGGACTATACGCCTGCCGGGCGCGTCACAGCTGCAGGCGTCCGCCCACACTCGCAGCCCGTCTGTACATAGTCATATCAGACAACATCCTCACACACTCTCACCACACACCCTCACCACACAACCTCACACCACACCACCTTCACACCACTCGCACCACTCGCCCCACCACTCGTCCCACTCGTCCCACTCATCCCACTCGCGATCTCACCACCATCGGTCCGCCCCACCCAAGAAGAAGAAGAAAAAGGAGAAGCGACGGCGGAGATACGGCAGTGATGACTCAGACGATGATGATAGCGACTATGACCCAGATTACTAGTGATACGCTTCATGTATGGACCCACCTCTTCTATTACCTCCGTTATCATATCTGGCTCTGACGGGAGAAAAGGGTCTGCTAATGGATTTGTGACCAGTGTAGCTGCTGATCAAATAGCACACTCATGTAGCATGATAACGTTCTAAATTGGTTGTTTGAAGCATGATGGAAATTTCATTGACAGATTGGTGAACAGTGCAGGGGGCCGTTTTACTAAGCTTTGTACGACTAAAATGTTCATAAGTGCAAATTTAGGATCGTCTGTAAATTTCAATTGATATATGCATATGCAGCCTATGCTCAATAAATGTAAATCCAATGATTGTTTTCAAGAAAACATTGTCAATGTGAAATTTACAGACTCATCATTTTCCACTTACAAACATTTTAGTTGTAAGAAGTTTAGTGAAACTGGTCCCAGATCTTGATCTGGATCTGCACCGGTAGCAAAACCCATAAACCCCATTTCTCCTGTCACAACCACATATTACTGCAACATTGATTTCGAAAATTGGTCATAAATCTGTAAATGACCACGAAAATTGACAATCAAAATTGTGCCATCGGTGAAACAGCGGTGTGATAAGGTAGGTAATAGCAGATCTGGGCTCATGTGTCGCTCGTTTGCCCGTCTTATCTACAAGGTCTAATTGTTTGGTCAGTCGGTGAATTATTTATCATCCCGTCAGCATTATTCAGCATCTTCAAAGGCAAGCATTCATTCTGAAATAAAATTGGTTTATGTCTTCAGAATGAGAATCTTTTATTCACAAACTCATACTACCATACTCCCAGACATGGCCTTAGAGCTCCAGATAAGTGTTGTATCTAAAGAGTATTATACCCCCAGATTTCAAATTCTCTTCATTATTAAATTGGGAACAAATGATAAAAAAATAAAACTAATTTAAAAATTCACTTGTGTAAATCAATGCGTATTTTCACATTGCTGTGAGTATTTGTACTCCCACTTTTGATAATCAATGCATATTCTGCTAAAATAAGTGCGTAAGAAGCGCCAATACACACTTTATCTGGAGCTCTGTGGACGTTCTCTATAACCGTGATACGGTGTAGCATATTAACCATGCAATGTGGGAAACAAAAATTGTCGTTGTTGTTTCATATTTTGTCTTCTTTCTCAAATATGGTTTGGCACATTATATATAAAGTGCTGCCAAACCATGTTAGTGAGGTGACTGGAAAATAGAATGTGAACAACAGACAAAATTTAATTCAGCCGTGTAATGGTTGCGAAGCGGGGGATGTCGGATGTGTTCAACAGCTATTAGTGCTAAAAATGTTCCCAACAGTGAAGATGTCGCCTCTAAAATGGTTTGATGTTTTGTGTTCAGTATTTTATTGCGTTCCCATAAACATAGATTTTGTGGTATCCCATTAGAAACATGTTGATACATTTAAAATGAGTTCCCTAAACACGGACTTGCATATTCTTATAGTTTGTTAGGTTGATAACTTAACCCTTAGCCTGCTGAATGAAATGTTGTCGTCTGCTGTTTGTTTTATTTTCGATTTTTCTCATCAAAAACATGCTTTGACAGCACTTCAGAATCATTTCCATTCGAAATTATTCTAAAGTGCTGTCGAACCATGTTTTTATTGAGAAACCGGGCAAAAAATAAAGCAACAGCAGACGACAGTTTTCGCGATCAGCAGGCTAAGGGTTAAATGTAGACGGTCGGATTTCCATGGTCATGGGATCAAAACCCGCTTTCGACATAAAAACACTATCATTACTTCCATACCCCCGGTCTTTCAGATCTCAGTGACGATTGTTGTTGCTGGAAAGTTAAGTGCGTTTACTATCACTGAAAACAAAATGGCATATTGTATCTATAGTGAGATTGTAGAAGTGTTCTGTCATGTTATGTCTCGGTGTATCCATTGTGCCATTCCCAATATTTTTTAGTCGCGCCCGCTTGCGGACAGTGCTATATCGTCGACACATTTGTGTACGTACATCTGTACGTGCAGCCAGGTTAAAGTTTTTCTGTAAACTATCAAAGCCTTGGCGGTTTGCTGATGCTTTTTGCAGATTTGCCTCTTTATACTGTGTATGCAATCTTTATTTTATGTTAATAAACTGAAAATTGACGCGGTTTACAACAGTATTTGGATGACATGTGTAACAGCATATCGGCTTGAGATGATGAGATTTAGCCATTTGTAGCGGTGCATGAGTAATGGTATTTTATTTGTGTATGTTATATGGCACAAACTTGTCAATTATCTTTTTGAGGAATTGAATTTTGGCATATTAAAAAGTGAACCATGCACAACACTGAAGAACACTGTTCAACGGCAGATTGGCAAATGTTTTTATGTTCTATGGTGGTGCAACGTTATATTACTGAGAATATTCCGTTGTGATTTTCCCCCCAATGCAACAGGTGGAATTCGGGATCGCACCCGTTGGCCCGACCTTAAATGACCTTAGCTGTTGATAGGCCATTAATCACTATTAAATCAAATTACCGAGATGACACAGAAATATTATTGTTGAATTTTTATATAGGCTAAATAAACCTACAACACGTATCGGTTGTTTCTAGAGGTGTATACAAATGTATACAGATGGCAATGTTTCAAACCTCGAAGGTGTCCAACTGTATACTGTTTAACAATTTGTTTTTATATTGAAGCCTGTAATCCCAATTTGATACGGTATACCCATGTGAAACAAGAACTTTGTGGAATTGAATTCATAGTCCGGACATGATCAAGTGACAACAATCCTTATTAAATTGTGCAGGCTTAACCCTTTCAGCACCACAGGCCTGTATAGTGGTATTGGCAAATAGTGCAGATCCAGATGAGCCGGCTCGTGTCGAGCCGTCTCAAGGATCTGCACTTTTTGCAAGTAATTTTCATATTTTTGAGAACAAAAAAAAAACGTTTTCATATTAAAATGGACTTGTCTGAAAATCATTTTGTGACGGTTGGATTTGTTGCAAAATTAACATCAAATTCCATTGCAGTTACTTAGGGGTGAACGGGTTATATCAATGTTTGTTGTAGATGTAAGATTCACTCCCTACCTTTTGGGGTTGGAACTAAGTGACTATGGTCAGGATATTCTAATTTCAGAGCTGAAAATGTGTAAATATTGAGTTTGGATTTTGGGAATTTCCCTCATTATGGACATGTTAAATATGGGATAATCCAACCTGTTGGCCCGGCCTTAAATGACCTTGGCTGTTAAACACAAATAATCAATCAATCTTTCCATTTGATGGAATATCATTGATGTGACATTGACATCCCGTCACAATTGTGCCACCTAGTCACCTGAATGACCCAAAACATATACATTTAGCTACAAATATATTGTTGATTCATGTATTTGTTTAAAATATAAAAGTTGTATGTAGGAGCATTCGAAGGGTACAGTCTCTGTATAGCAATAATATTGAAGACTTCTAAAATATTTACTCATTTCAAGACCTACAGACCACGTGTGTTGCTGTGACTGGAGAGATGAGGCGTATGGGTTTTACGACCAGTGTATGGCATGTGGAGCCGCACAGTCTTGACAGGATCTGCACTGTCGCCGGAAACGCCCGCTTCTAGCAAGCAACTTAGATCATTATCCGGCTTCAGGCGCCCGTTTCACAAAACTTTGTACAACTAGAATGTTCGTAAGTGCAAAATTACGATAGTCTGTAAATTTCACATTAGCAATGTTTTCTTGTAAACAATTATTGAATTTAATTGAAATTTCCAGACAATCCTAATTTTGCACTTACAAACATCTTGGTCACAAGAAGTGTAGTGAAACGAGCCACAGGAGTGGTCTTTGGTCGGGAGGTACTCTGTCATAAGCCTATACTGCTCTTGGATTCGTCACACCAAACAATAAATTGTAATTGCTTGGTAATATCTATTCAGTTACTGTTGTTTCAGTTTTAACGGTAGATTTAGATTTTGGGAGGATCTACTTTGTATGGATTTTCCCCCATTCCGTGCCTCAGTTTTCAAGCAGTTTTTACTTATGATCCTGTTGTCACATTCTACAGGGATCCTCCAGATTATCGGACACAAATGGCAGTTTTTTTTACGATATTTTCCTTCAAATAGCAGCTACGGTTATAACATTTTGACAGAAGAATCCTCTCAACTCGTGTAAACTATTTAGCAAAATGTGCCGCCTTTCTCTGACACTTAAAGTTGTGTCAGAACATCAGCCGTAAGATTGCAGCAAAATTAACATCGACAATCGGTTATCCGGACAAACGTATAATCTTCTTTATAACTTCGTTGTGTAGTTCTGCAGAAAAAGCAATCACCCTTTCGCTTATTGGAAAACATCGTATTTATAGAACAATTCGGCAATGACGTAATTGGTGTACTCGATTGAGCCCCGCTCGACTTGACGTTGTAAACAACTTGTAGACAGTTGGGGAATGTTTTCAGTAAATTTTACTAAAATGTTTACCATTGCGATACATTCTTCACACTGGCATGGAAACAGCAAGCACCTGCATGACTTGGATGGTATTTGTTGCAAATTCGGATCAAACGAATGCGCTTAATTAACAGGTATTTTCATTTGTCTGATAAACTGATTGCTCTGATAACTGGTATGACCCCTGTATTGAACAATCTGAAACGATTTTGTTCAGCAAATACATTTATGTGAATTGTCTTCATAGAATCATCAAAATACTACTTGCGAACATATATGATGATGGTTAATCTGTGGAAGTACAACAGGGGCCCGTTTCGTTAAACTTTGTACGACTAAAATGTTCGTAATTGCAAATTTAGGATCATCTGTAAATTTCTATTGATGGATTTTCATTTATTGAGCTATTGAGCTGCTCAATAAATGTAAATCCAACAATTGTTTACAAGAAAACACTGTTCATGGGAAATTTATCATAATTTTGCTCTTGCGAACATTTTAGTCATACAAAGTTTAGTGAAATGGCCCCCAGATCGGTATCTGTACCAGTCTACAATTGACACAATATCCTCCCAGTCGGTGTGTGGCCCATGTGGTCAATTTGAGTACGGCTTCTGTTGAAAACTTGGTAGACTTCTAACGACGAAGGCAAATGAGGGCAAATGAGCAAGGGCCAAATATATGTGATGTTTCGAGCATGCAATACATACATGACATAATCTGGTACATTTGAACAAATTGTCTCCATGCAATGTTGCGTAAACTCCCATATAACTATCATATCAAACAGGCCCATCCACGAGATTAGATGCGTTATGAAATCAAATGTCCAAAACTATAGTGAAAAATTCTGGGGCTGAGCTTATGAATTTTTTTTTCAGAATACACTTCAATCTCGTGCTTGACATCACAAACCTTGATTGGTTAAGGCGAAGCTGTGCTCAGTCTCGGCCAATGTAACTTCGTGATTTTTAGTACAAATTTGGACAGCATGCTTAGAAGATTCTACAATCATAGGCCCTTATTATTTTTCATTTTCCACAACTTTAGAAATTGACGGATAATACTACTACATATGTTTGTCTATTTCACTAGAAATTGGCTCATAAGGGATCATCCACTTGTAGTTGGGCCTGTATTATGTTGAATTAACTGATGTTATGTTGCAATATCCGTATCAGCCTGGGCCGGAGAAAACGTCCCTTATCAATCTCCGATCGCTTCCAAAAATAAAGTAAACATGATATAATATTGAATGTTGGCAATATTTTTGCAAGTGTTTAACCAGAAACTGCCATAAGGCTAATTTCTTCAGGCCCAGGCTGTTTTATGTTGCAGTTCCGCCTGCACTAATCTTGCTAATATCTGTCCATTTCATTATTTCAATGATTGCATAGTGTGTTTGAAATCAAGCAGATTCATTGCCTGAGTTGTGTGCTACAGCTCGGGCTCAGACAATCAAATTGCTTCATTGCTAGTTGGCATTGCCAGTCGATGTTCAGAAACGTTGATGTAATTGGCAAGATTAACGCAGGCGTTTGTGTACTTACTTCAACTGTTTGAAGAATACACCAAGTATATGTTTGCTCAGAAATCATTATGTTGCAAGCCATTACATGGTATTCTTTGAATTTCGGTTGTGTGCTCCCATCAATACTGTTGAACGAATCAAGTCGGATTTCTCGATTGAATTATTGTAACAATGTCATACCTATGGAATCCCGGAGGTTTATCACCGACGTCCCCTTCAAATTTGTCCATTGCACCATGTCTGGTGCACTCGAATGTTCGCTGATCGATACCTACTAGCCACATTTAGCGACCTTGCGTATTTCATGTGTCCTTAAACGTTGGAAGGCGGGAACTGAAAATTGTTGTCTGCTGTTGTTTCTAATTTTGTATTTTTTCTAAGTAAAACGTGGTTTCACAGCATTTTAGAATCATTTCCTTTGGAAATATTCTAAAGTGCTGTCAAAGCATGTTTTTGATAAGAAAAATGGAAAGTAAAAAATAAACAGCAGACGACAAATTTCAGCAGTGTGAGGTTAATGATGGAGTTGCATCTAGTGACATATTGTTACCTTTGGGTTTAAATAGTCGATAATGATAAACAGGAGTACCAGTCCAAAGAATCGCAATCTCATGAGGAACAGTCCGTCTTGAATGACCCAGAATGTATACATTTAACACCAATTAATCAGGCGTATTGTATCCTTGATAGATGTGAGCTCAGCACAACACTGTTATTGTGCTGTAATGATGAAATGGAATCGTGTTCAACAATAGGCTCATTGTAGTTGGACAATACATCCTCGTTGTTGGAAAAATGCAAATCAGTATTTTTATGCTCCACCACGATAGTGTCGGGGTGGCATTTTGTGTTGATCTTGTCCGTCCCATCCGTCCGTTGCAAAACATCAAATCGTAAAACTTTTAAGCAGTAATATGTAGAGGCTTGACACTTGGTGTGTAGCTTCCTTATAGTGTGTACCTGCACAAAGTGAATTTGTAGTCAACCCTCTGGTAATGGATTGTCTTCCCCTTTTGGACTTTTGGAATTTCTTCGTGGTTTACTATCAAAGCATAGGTGGGGCATCCATGTTCTATTAACACATTTTATAGTTTACTAGTTTAATAGAGACTCAAATTTAAACTTTCATAGCAAGAAGGGACACAATTGTAGCGAAAAATTATGAGAAATAACTGTTCCCTACAGGATATCCCAAATACAATGGATTTGGTCGACTAGCATGGCGTAGATCAAGCCACACTCGTGGTTGGTTGGTTGGGGGAATGTGAAGGGTAATTTAAACGGTGGGATTCATCCTTTCCAGAATCCCGATATTCCTGGTTTGGTCCCCAGGTACATTTTTGGATGTCTTTCTTGCTACTTGGGAGTTGAATCTGGTTACTAGTGCCCATTATATAAGTAGGTAGATTAGTACTACTAATCATATTACTTTTAGGGAGTGGCGTTGAGTTACTCTGGTTTGGTTAGGATCTGGCACCACGTCCGGTTGTTCTAATTTCAGGGCTGAATCTATATTGTTTCTGTAAATGTTCAGTTATGATTTTGGGATTTACCCCCCATCACAACAGGTAACATGGGATTCGACCCCATGAACCCGGCTTAACATTACTTTAAACACCATTAAATCAATTCAAATTGTGGTAAATCACAATTGCCCAAATTCATTGCATGCTATGATCAAAGGAAACTAGAAACCCAATGCATTCTATCGCGTTATACTGAGGAAATGGTCATTTCCTAACCATGTCTTGAGATTAATCCACAGTATGCAACTGCTATTATAGAACATACTGCTTACATGGCATTTTGTATGAGACAGTTGAATCTGGTTATACCCCTTATGTGAGTATTACGACTATTCGTAATCCTATTTTAGGGGAAGGGGCCAAGTGACTGGTGTGGTATGGACCTGGCACCAGGTCAGGTTGTTCTAATTTCAGGGCTGAATATATTTGTTCTCGATGTACATATTCCATTCTGATTTTGGGATTTTTTCCCTAATGCAGCAGGTTAAAACGGGGTCAAACCCGTTTGCCCGGCCTTGCATGACCTTAGCTGTTGATAGGCCGTTGAGCACCAATAAACAAACAAACGAGCTTACATGACAATCGCTGTGCCAGCTATGCTACACACACCAACATTGACAGGAAGCAATAGGAGGAACACGTTGGATACACTGTTGTTGATACTGCATTTATATTGCTTATCATACTTTATGAGCATCTACCCTGTTGTCATGCTCCAAATCAAGAAGTTTGATTGGTCGAGAGTCTCGGCCAATCAAACTGCATGATTTCAAGAATGGAGTACAGAGTACATGCTCAGCAAGTTTTATAATCTCGGACCCTGATAAAGTGTTTTATATTAAATTATATTTTAATACATTATTTATGTATCTGTATAGGCTGAGATGGTCTAAGTCTCTTGCAAGGAAACACAAATTACAATAGGAAAATATATTTGGATACAAATGGTGTCCAAATCTGAATAATGTCGCTTTAATGACTTGTGTATATGTGCATATCTATTTATTAGGTGAAATTGTTTGTATAGGACTTTGCTGTTAAAACCTGTTGGACGTAAAACCCCAATCAATCAATTAATTGGCGAATATAATTTCCATGTACATGCCGTCAACATGATTTTTGTGCATAATCATCACAGTATTATGTTTGAAATGCATGAAATATTCACTATAAAGTCTGAATATGGGAATTTATTTGTATTTTTAGCTCACCTGAGCCAAAGGCCTCAAGTGAGCTATTGTTGCCGCTTTTCGTCCGTCGTTGTCCGTCTGGCCACAATTTCAAATGACTCTCCAAACTGCTGGGCCAATGTTGGTCAAACTTCACAGAGTTGATATGTGGGTGGGGGCACATCAGATTTGTAAAATTGGAGGTCGTCGCATAATTCAAAGGAAAAGTAGGTCAAATTCTTTAAAAAATCTTCTCATAAACCACCAGACCGATTTCAACGAAACTTAACAGGAATGATCGATAGCCAACGCTGTTTCAGATTTCTTACAATGGTGGCCCCGGGGTCAAAAATGGGTCGAGTCGAGTAGGGGTCAAATTTCACAATCAAATCGACTAGACACTCTGGAGCATGTTTTGTCAAAATTGGATTATTACGTCATCCAAGATGGCCGCGGAAAGGTCGTCATCCTTTTACGGTATTATAGATTTCAAACATCTTCTTGTGAACCGTTTGGTCAATGTTGGTCCAACTTCACAGTTATGGTGCGAAGATGAAGCCTGTTCATATCTGTTAAAATGGAGGTTGTCGCATCATCCAAGATCGTCCCCATCGAAAATTAGGTAAAACTGTTAAAAAAATCTTCTCACGAACCGCCAGACCAATTTCTTGGCAGGAATGATTGATAGTCAATCCAAGATGGCCACCATAGAATATTAGGTCAAATTCTTAAAAAAGAAATTAAAATTGCGTACTGCCAGACCGATTGCGATGAAAATTGGCAGAATGATCGCGAGTAATGCTCTTTCAGATTTGTTATGCTGACCCCGGGATGGGTCAAGTAAGGGTCAAATTTCACATCTTCAATTATGGTCATGTCATATATCTAATCGAAGGTATTTCGATGACGGCCACTCTGGAGCATTGTTTGTCGAAATTGAATGATTATGTCATCCAAGATGGCCGCCGAAAGGTTGAAAGGTCCATAAAAAATCACTTTAGGAGGACGCTTAATTTCAAATTACTGCGTTAGTCACCTTCAGAGGTTGTAGATCTTATGACTTACGTTATTATATTTTTTATAAATTGCTTCTGTTTTCCTTTTCGGGGCTTGAAATGCAAAACTTACATGTTTTTCCCTGTGATCCGTTAACCACCATGGACTACATATTTTGAGACAACAATTATTCAAATGACTTTTATGAACGTGCAGATGAATTTTTATGGAACATGGTATATAAAATCGACAGTCTATGCCGTTTTTTAATTACGTTATCATGGGACAATAATTTCAGGTGTGCGACACAGGCCCATTTGGGCCTCTTGTTAGTAAAACATGTAACCATGCGCATGTATAGATTTTGGTGGAAAAGAGATTGGACTGCTCAACAAAATCATGTTGCATGGATGTGGAAATCTATACAAGATTATTATGTCTCAGAAATAAGTGTGCTAAATTGTATGCCGAATCAATTTACCTAGTGCAAACAAAACAATTATTTTCTGTTTGATATTGTGAGAAAGAGACGGACAGTCCGACAGCTTACACATCCACTATACATGAATGAGGGAAATACTGCATTAATATATTTCTATGGACAAAATACTGTATCCCAAATGGTAGCCCAGTAGCCGATTTCATCAAAATTGCAAAGTATACGTTTCTAGCAAAGTCTACTTTTCTAGCAAAGTCTACTTTGAGGGGGAAATTTTCAATTTTGGGATGAATTTATTAATTTTTATTATACCATTTTGGCTGTGATAATGTAATAAATTCAGTATAATAATTCTGATTACTTTTAATCATCAACTATATGCAGTGGTTAGTTCTATATGAAATAGTGCATTTTGGGAAAAATAAATGATTACTCCCTCAAAGTATACTATAGTCAGAACTATAGTCTATAGTATACTATAGTCAGAACTTCTGTGGCTCGTGCTGTCCTATGATAATCATCTGTATTTCTGTGGTAAACCGTGGACATTCATCAACATCACTCTCTGAGTTGCATGTTCTTGACATAGGGTAATTCCAAGTCTCCCATCACAGATTTTCTTTACTCGTGCATTTCTATCACCGTGTCATGGTTTACTCTATATGAACTTGAAATTTGTGGAGATTCAATACGTAATTCCTGTAACAATCGTCATTCGGTATACAGTAAATCTACAAGCTCTGGCTTATGCCATATAGGTTCTTGCTAGTGGGTGGCAGGTGGGAGCACGCGGTGGGTAATTTACCGATCGGGGTTCATCCTTGCCGGGTGGTTGGCAGGTGGGAGCATGCGGTGGGTAATTTAACGATCGGGGTTCATCCTTACCGGAATCCTGACTGGAGACCTGGTTTGGCCCTCACATACGTCTTTGGCATTTTGTATGTGACAGTTGAATCTAGTTATACCCCTTATGTGAATATTACGATATTCGTAATTCTATTTTAGGGGAAGGGGCCAAGTGACATTGGTGTGGTATGGACCTGGCACCAGGTCAGGTTATTCTAATTTCAGGGCTGAATATATTTGTTCTCGGTGTAAATATTCCGTTCTGATTTTGAGATTTTTCCCCCAATGCAGCAGGTTAAAACGGGATCGAACCCGTTTGCCCGGCCTTACATGACCTTAGCTGTTGATAGGCCGTTAAACACTAATAAACAAACAAACAAATCATTCTTGCCGGAATTCCGACTGGAGACCTGGTTCGGCCCTCACATACGTCTTTGGAATTTTGTATGGGACAGTTGAATCTGGTTATACCCCTTATGTGAGTATTACGACTATTCGTAATCCTATTTTAGGGGAAGGGGCCAAGTGACTTTGGTGTGGTATGGAACTGGCACCAGGTCAGGTTATTCTAATTTCAGGGCTGAATATATTGGTTCTCGATGTAAATATTCTGTTCTGATTTTGGGATTTTCCCCCCAATGCAGCAGGTTAAAACGGGATCGAACCCGTTTGCCCGGCCTTACATGACCTCAGCTGTTGATAGGCTGTTAAACACCAATAAACAAACAAACAAACAAACATAGGTTTTAGCTGGCATGGCAAGGTACTAGTATTCAGTAAGGCCTCGTTTACTGACAAATATTGTATACTCCAGAACAGACCTTGTCTCTACATGTAGCATTTGAATATTCTGAAGTGGATGGTGAATATTCCAAAATGATAACCATAGATATTGCCAATCTGGAATTTATAAAATGTTCTCAATTTAACCCAATGTAAAATGGTGTTAGCTGTTGACAGGCCGTTAAACACCATTAAATAAATAAATATATAAACTCCAACGCTTGTGTATTATTGATTGGCGAGCATGAACACTCGCCCAATCAGTATGCTGGAGTTTAGCGGGCCCCATCTTCAGTTAATTGACTGAGTTTTGTCTAAGATGCTGTTGTATCTGAAGCTGGGACGAGGTCTCGTTAGTATGAAACCTTTAGAGAATTTGAACTCAAATCAAGCAATTTGATAGATGGCACCTGAGCTGGGCTCTCACCCTCCACCGGACTGCTTAACTCTTTGCATGCTAGCGGTGAAAATAACAGCCAACAAATTGGTAGTATTTTTCTGATTTCTCTGTAACTATGTCTTAGAAAACCAGGACATTTACATGGAGCTAAAAAGAAAACATGATTTTTTGTCTGCTATTTTTTAACTACATGTATTTATAGACCACACGTTTCCCAGCATGCAAAGAGTCCATTTGGGGAAGTCGTATTTGTGATTATTATTCCACCAAGGTTTTATAAGGACAGTTTGAGGTTCGAGTGTTGATTACCACAAGAGCCTGGGGCCCGTTTCACTAAACTTTGTACAAATAAAATGTTTGTAAGTACAAAATTATGATAGTCTGTAAATTTCACATTGACAATGTTTTCTTGTAAACAATTATTGGATATAAAGTTATTGAGCATAGGCTGCATATGCAGCCTATGCTCAATAAATGTAAATCCATCAATTTAAATTTCCAGACGATCTTACATTTGGACTTGCGAACATTTTAGTCGTACAAAGTTTAGTGAAACGGCCCCCGTTGTATATTGTTTATGTCGCTCCTGTTGAAGGAAAGTTCTTTTGTAATTAATGCCGAAAATATTATTTTTATGTCTGTTGTTGTTCTACATCTTACCTGCAAATTATAAAGTTCAAAATTTTTTTACCGTTTTGTAAATTTCTCATCGTTTCATGTGTTAATAATTGGCCATACTACATTCATTCGTATTTATTATTACCATGTTTTATAAATTGCCAATGTTTTAGATGTATGTTCCATTAAGTGTCAATCATTACTTCACGTTCTCACTATCATTATGACTGCGTCAAGTGGTCAAAAAGGAAACAAAATTTAACAAAAATTAAAAAATAATGAATTCTATGTTGCCTTCTGTTCTTACTGAGTGATCCTGTCCGACTGTTAACCTTTCATCCCTAAGTAACTGGAATGGATTTTGATATGTTAATTTTGCAAGCAATCAAACCGGGGTGATTTTTGTTCTTAATAATATGAACATTCTCAAACAGTGCAGATCCTGATGAGACGGCTCATTACGAGCCGGCTCATCTGGATCTGCACTGTTTGCATAAACCACTAAATATTCGGATATAATTTATCTTAGGAAATGCATATAAATGTCTGGTTTTCGCACAATAAAGAGTGTTCCAACGTTTAGGGTTGGTATGATTGTACTGATTTATCTCTGTAATAATGTATTTGGATTCAATTTGTTTGGGAAACCCCTGTTTTATATTTCCCACAATAAATGGTGTCCAAATATTTAGGGTTATTATGGCTCACCTGTTGCACAGTACACCTGGTTGCATCATACACCCTGTACAGGCGGGTAGGCGTTCCACCTTATAGGAATCAAGGTTTGCCTGCTTTGGCCCTAGGTACATTTTTAGCTGGCCTGCAGAAGTGCAGAAGAGCTTATCTTGTAACTTCTGTTTCCTTTCATGGAACACCTTGTTATTTCATACATGTATTCCTCAGATGACCCTCTATCCTGCTGTAGCAAATCCATGACCCACCACCAACCCTTACCCCAAGGTCAAGGTCACAAACTTAGCACATTCTTTGTTTTTATTTTACTGTTAGTGACTCGTGGTGGTATCCGCTATTTTCATATGCAAATGAGGCATTATATTTATTAATTATTTATACTAATTAAATGCGTCACCTGAAAAAAATAATATTTTCAAGTATGATCGTTGCACATCAAAAAATAAATACAAAGAATAAATAGTAATGTCCGTTAACATTTTAAGGAAACGTGGTTACCGCCCCTGATATCAGTGGAAATTTACATCGGATATAAAATGTATAATAATGCCAATCAATATATGGGGTAATGGTGAATGAATGTTTATTTTGCCAGAAAATGTCACAGATGGTTTCTCTGATATAAAGAACACTTTGTGCCTACTGAGTGGGCATGTACCTTTAAAGTATTGAGAATATTTCATTAACTGTGGACCACACGGCTAAACAATGATCAGTTGACACAGATGTGCAGACTGGTCTGGTTCTACACTGGTCACAAAGAAAACAAATCCATTTTTGTCTGATTATGGGCCATAGATTAACAATTAGAACATGTATATATTTCTTGATCCTTGAATCAACAATCAAAACACCAGTTGAATATAGTCTTAGAGGAATAATGCCATTTTTTACCCTAACCCAAAATTCTCGGTTAAAGTTTTTTTCTTTGCTGATTATTGTTGTGGTGGGCATGTGGAATGAGATCCTGGGTGATGTGGAGTTGTCACCCTTGGGCGTTTTGAGAAATTCAAGATGGCCGCCATAGGTCAACCAAATAGAGGAATGTTCATATGCATTTGTAAAATATTTATTTAAATGGCGTTGGTTTTATATGCTTTTATCTATAATGCCAGTTACATTTCTTGAAGACAGATAGATACAGTGAGGACATTTTAAGTCATTCTCAAATTCAAGATGGCCACTAACAACTCACAATTTATGGAATTAGTAACAGTTGAATTTAAAATTATATTTCGTGTATATACAGTGTTCCTGTAGGGAATGTAGTTGTCTGTATATTTTAAACATAATTAGACAAACTGAAATTCCAAGATGGCCGCCATGCATATGCATCATGAGGTAAAACTGATAGGCGCTAAGCAACTTGACACTTGAGTAACCACCTATATACTTTGACATTGTCAGATCGCAAAGACAGGCGATAGAACAAATAACTGGTTAAAGTTAATTTAAATTTTAATATACGAACAACAGCGTAAGTATGTGAGTGTGACGAGAGATATGGATCAGTAAAGGTTGTTGTTTGCCCTACATTCTCAACCAATAAAAACACTGCATTTTGCGTCTGAATTAATCACTAAATATCTGTAGATTACGGCGATGGCGTTCAGTGTTAAATATCACGCGTCATGTGATGTACCTAAACACGTGTGTCATTTTCTAAAAAATATCTACAGAGAATGTGATATTGATTTTCCGTAAATAACATCGAAAGTTGACGAAATTTTCATAGCAAATGCCGAATACCATTCATCAACTTTGGACATCATTCATTGAAAACATCGTAAATTTTGTAAATATTTTGTGTGCAATAACGCACATGCATTTAGGTACAAAATCGCACGGCTTGTCTCAAATATCCAATGTGGTCCAGACATCAGGCTAATGAGTGCACGCACCACTGTTCTGGCAGCCAATCAAATGATACTAAAGAAGGCTGTGTTTACAACCCATGAATGGGCGGGCGAAGCAATAAGTACGTTATGCTTCAAATATTGAATTGTTAGTAAACTAGTTTACTAAAAACTAAATATTTGAACTATAACTATTATGTGTAGATTCAGCTCAGTGTGTGAATGGACCCATGCTGACCAGTGCCTGCACAGTTTGTCATTCAGTCTATGGTAGATATTCATTCTTCAAACTAACAGCATTGATCCATATCAAGTTGTTAATTTGACCGGTTTCATCAGTCATATATTACATAATTATAGTTGTTAGAATGGTTATGCTTGAAACCGAAAACATGGTGAATCTGACAAACAGGAACCTAAGATCAGCTTTAGGATGTCCATGGGTGTTACTGGTGTACCATCCGGTATGGTGATAGGATTCCAGGAATCATCTTCATTTGACCAATCAAAGTCGGCAGGGTCAATTTGTGGAAGGTATGTATCCAGTGAGTGCCACCATATACACCTGCAAGTGTGCACGCTTGACATTTACGGAATATGCTGCATTAGTTGGTGGCCAAGATTTAAGTTTTGGTGCTGATGCCATGCTTCGCCCCACTTTTGAGGACCACATCATTATATGAGCCTCTGTGGTGGAACTGCATGGTGGAAGCCCATAGCAGTCTAGAACGGCGTCACCTCTTTAAGAACATTGTCAATATGCACTATGGCGACTCCGAGATTTGCCAGCGTGTATTTTCCACTGCGTAACACATTTAATGCTGATATATTTCCGATCCCAAAGAAACGGGCAACCGTGTCACACCCTGTGCAATGTCACGATGCTTGGCATATGTTTCATTAATGTCAATTACATCGCGTCCTTTGGCCAGTGCTACCATCATGACATGACCAGACAGGTCACCGGAATGATAGATATGGCGGAGCAGAATAAATGTCCGTGTCGTCAGCAACAATGAGCGAAAAGATCTGGCATTTATGTAAGAAGTTTGTTGTACAATCGGTGTATCTGCCTCTTCATGCGTTGATCTCATGTCGTGCTTCTCAGTGAGAACACCGTTGTTGTCTTCAATTGGTACAGGTAAATTTGAGAGTAGTGTTGATGGATGTGTCTGGATTTTCCCGAATATCATTACATATCAGCTCAATCAGTTGGGCCTTATTCTATGCTGGCAAACGACTTGATGGCCTAATATTAAATATTTGAATTGCCCCTTTTTCTCGACCCACTTGTTTAGAGTCTTTAGTACTGCTTTCCCCATAGCTATCAAACGCGAGATATACGTTTCATTGTTTCAGGTGACCTCGGTTTGTGCGGAATCTGTGTATGTTGTCCTGAACTGTCCCCGGGGAAGGCTACGGTATCATCAATAATACTGCGCAGCCATCTCTGTAAATGGCATCTACATTAGCTGTTGCTTCAGATTGAGAACTGGTGATATCAACTCGAGAGTTCTTCAATTTGGCTTCTCTGAGATGTTCTTTCATTTGATGGAGGATATGGTGCCAGTTCATAAGAGAGAATGCCACGAGAACTGGACTGTAACCCCATTGTCCTAGCATATGCAATTTCTGTATCCAATATCTGTTCATCACCAGCACTGATGTGCTTTCGAGAGACGGCCAATGTGATAACAGTTTTTGGAATCTTCTGGTGAAAACTAACTGGCCAATTATTATCAAACTCGTCCATTTCCTCGAGTCCGAATGACACAGCTTTGTCAACATTAACTGTTTTATTTGTCACGACCTTGCCACTCTCGATATTTACAATTTCAACATTCTCTGTATGCTGAGATTGGTCAAGGGGGTAGATGGAAATATTGTGTGTTTTTTAAGAAAACCGCGAAACATAGTTTCTATAAAAGGACATTTGTAAATTCTATTCTGCATTCAGTTATAATTCCAATTATTCATGGAGTCCGTCTCCGTATATCTTGATGGCATTTATTATGGAATGTATTTGTGCGGGTCCAGTATTAATGGAGCACGGGTCACTTTGTTGACATTCTGCGCCATATCGAAACTTGAATATACATCATTCAGACATGATTAAGATTCCTGATGCTGTAGTTAAACGTCAGTGTATGTGTCTCGTGGAAGGAGATATGTTAAATGTATCACGGCACATAATTCAGGTGGCCATCTTGAATGTCTAAATGTGCTGGAATATGTTGCACAGGTCATGTTTCTATACACCAGTTAAGTTCTGTCGATCCGAAAATAAAAACCGTGTGAAACGTGAGTCATATTATATTAGCATCCGTTCACAGGACAATGTGATGGTTTTATTGTATATGGCAGACATCTTGTATTTTTAAAGGTGTGTTTTTGTTTAAGGGACACCAAATCAGGCTTATGAAGTATTTAGATATGCAAATGAAAAGTTTTATCAATTCATATGCCATTTTGTGTAGTATATATCGCTGAAAAACACTTTTGCATAATGCTGTATGTATATGGCGGCCATCTTGGATTTTATACTTGAATTTATTTAAAATACACAGCAATCGTCATTATATACACTCACATATGACAGTGCAATATTATTTAACACTTACTGTCCATTTTCTGTAAACTAAAATATGATTTCTCAATTTTATTGATATATGACGGCCATCTTGGATTTCTCAAAATGCCCAAGGGAGACAACTCCACCCGGGATATTATTACACATGCCCTAACCAACAATAATCAGCAATGAAAAAAAACATTAACCGATAATTTTGGGTCACCGCCCGATTCCTCCAGACTAATATGGTTATACCCCTTTTATCCCGTCAGCACAGTGCCTATGTGCCCTGAAGCAATTTTGATATCCTGTCAATACGACCTAATCACTGCGTATGGATATGTGCGGTTGTCATACTAGTCGATTCTCCGTTTTAAAGCTATTTGTAATGTTGACGAGATAAATATAATAGTAGGTTAGTGCCGTGAATGGGAAACATATCTGGCGCGGCACGGAAACGGGATGTGCTCGGCAGGGCCTCGCATTGCCTAAGAATTGCCAGATATGTTTCCCATTCACGGAACGAACCTACTATTCTCTATATATGTAATATGATTAGTCCTAATCCTATTATTTTAGGGGAATGGTCCTAGTAGCTTTGGTGTGGTGTGGACCTGGCACCAGGTCAGGTTATTCTAATTTTAAGGCTGAATATATAATTTTGTCGATGTAAATTACATTCCGTTCTAATTTTGGGATTTCCCCCAATGCAGCATATTGAATTCGGGATCGAAGTTGTTTGCTCGGCCTTAAATGACCTTAGCTGTTGATAGGCCGTTAAGCACCAACGCTCAAAACACCAGAAGTGAGTAGGTAGTTACACAAGTGAAAGACCAACAATAAAACATTAACCCTTAAATGGCGGGAACCGAAAACTGTGGTCTGCTGTTGTATCATATTTTGTCCTGGACCTTGCACAAGTGAAGGTTATTCTAATTTCAGGGCTGAATATATATTTATTTCGATGTAAATATTCTGTTCTGATTTTGGAATGTTCCCTCCCCTCCAAAATACCTTACATCTCCACAACCCTTACTCTGAGTTGCGTCAAAATTCAAATACATACAGTGGGGTCAGCGTGTTGGTTCCAACCTGTCGTGTTCGTTCGTGTGCACTTACACGCTGACCCCACTGTACTCTCCGAGACCATCGACATACGGCCATCCGGTTTTGGGTCATAGATCAGAGACTTCAACCTCAGAATAACTATAACCTAATCAAACAGCCGACACTGCCACCTGGTGGGGATCTACTGTATGTTTCACGAAAGCTGCCCAAATTTTACGGCTATATAGACAATTCAAAAACAATATATTTTTTTTATAATATTAAATTAAAGGAAAATTTAAGAATGAGCCTTCTTTTTATTTCGTGAAATTTGGACAAATATTGATTTTATTACGAAAAATTAATTTCTCTATGAGAATTTAACATGGGGAAAAAGAGGTAAGGAAGTGTGGGAGGAGTCAAAAAACGAAAGTTTTTGAAAATTTACTCCGAAACCTAGCTAGATAGCTTGGATATGATCTAACTAAGAAAACAAAAGTTAAATTTTAAAAATCGGTCCAGTATTTCTGAAATTCTAAAAAAATTTGTTTTCGCAATGAAATCAATATTTGACCAAATTTCACGAAATAAAAAGAAGGCTCATTCTTAATTTTTCCTTTAATTTAATATTATCAAAAGAAATCTTGTTTTTGAATTGTTTATATAGCCGTAAAATTTGGGCAGCTTTCGTGAAACAGACAGTAGGAACTTTTCACACTGATTTACACACAACGTTGACTGACTGGTGATGAAAATCGGACTCGTGGCCATTGTGACATATGCACCAAAATCAGTCGGTACATTAACACAATATCAGGGTATACATTATTCGCCACCATGCTGTCGAAAACGCATTGCTTCTAACAGACGGTGTATATCCTTATCAGGCTGTAAGACAGCTAGTAGATCGAAGTTGACCATAACCGTGGATGTTACTGGGATTCACATTTACAGCCAAGTGATTTGAGGATCCCCCCTTCCCCCCCCCCCCCCCCACCTATCAGTACTAAGCGCCGAATGGTTTATACTGTTTGTGTCACGGGGGCCGTTTCACTAAACTTCGTACGACTAAAATGTTCGTAAGTGCAACATTTTGATAGTCTGTAAATTTCACATTAGCAATGTTTTATTGTAAATAATTATTGGATTTACATTTATTGAGCATAGGCTGCTCAATAAGTGTAAATCCATCAAATGAAATTTACACACGATCGTAAATGTGCACTTACGAACATTTTAGTCGTACGAAGTTTAGTGAAACGCCCCCCTGGTGTACGATGGCATGGTCCGCGTCACGGGAAATTACCATAAAAAGTCGTCTGCTGAAGGATCAAGTTCGAGCCAGCGAACTTTCCGGAACAGGACAATACCGTGAACCAATTCAGCGTACACCGGTCCATTCACCGCTAGGGTTACTATGTGTGAATTAATATGGTAAAACATCGAGGATCAGACACTGAATGCGTAGGCTGGCTTAGGTCTCCACTCGGCCAGCTTCTTCAGATGATGCCACCATGATTGAATACTTGAAGGAACCAGTGGAATAAGGGGGGTAGCTGGAGTTAAATTGAGCAGAACTGGTCATAAATGGCAAAATATCCCACCGTCAGATACAGATATACTCAAATCGGTAGATATTAGTTGTACATTACAGTGGGGTCAGCGTGTAAGTGCACACACGAACTAACACGACAGGTTGGAACCAACCTGTCGTGTTCGTTCGTGTGTGCACTTACACGCTGACCCCACTGTATATGACACCAACCACCTTGTCTGGGAATACATGTAGTTTTACAATATTGTGACACAAACCCACTTTATCACTCGATCCGGTGTGGTAACGCACCGGGGCTACTTCCAAATCATATCTGGAGTAGTGTATGACAACGGAATCTAGATCTGGGTCTGGGTGACGACTCGAGGATATTGGTACATACAGCCGTCATATTACTACGCCTTGAAGTTAAAGACAACGGGTGCTCCAGTTTTCCACTGTTGATGTCGGGTTTTCAATCGGAGCATCCTGGCTAAAGTTACATCAGGATATGTCCAAATAACCTTCATGCACACTAATCAAACTACATGTACTATACAGGTAGATTATGCTCATGTTGAAATACAAGTCCATTCAGGCATGTCAGCTGATGGACGTATATTATCGGGTAAAGGACAGATAACTGAACCGTAAGCGACATATACAATATGTGACAATACTGGGCAGTTTATGACTGGCTAAATTGCGGTCATCCACCACTTCAACCATCGCGTCCATGTCCCCGGCCTGTCGAGGGGCAATCGGGCTTTATTGCACAGTTACTGTATATATGTATGCTCGGCCACGTCTGATAAACCCGATATTATTGCATCGATACCTGTAGCAAATACCCATAATTTATGTAGAACATTTAAAATTTACATAGAATGTTATATTATACAATTATACATAATATAATAGATTATTACAAGTTTATATGTTTAGAACCAAATCATCCCCATTTTCATAAATGGACTAGTCTGAAAATCATTTTGTGACGATTGGATTGGTCGGAAAATTAACAGCAAAGTCCATTCCAGTTACTTAGGGGTGAAAGGGTTAATTCGATGAAATGTCTTCCTATCGTGCACCGTATTTGGTCACGTTGGCGTGGATCATATAATTACAAAGCCATGTTGTCGAATGCGTGGACCTATGTGTATGTGTATATCACAATATTACAACTGTTCAATTTCCAAATGGTGTTACTATAAATGTTCTAGAAACATGGATCCAACAATAGGATTAGAGGATATATTTCCTCCTGGAAACGGAACTCTGCCACCACCGGCCAACATGACGGATTACAGCATGTACGGCGACTACGGGGCGTCTGACCAGGATCTACTCACTTTCAGGGCAGATATTGCCCGAATCGGGGAAGGCTACATCCTGCTCACAATCTGTGTTCTCGGAACCATCGGCAATACTTTGGCGTTTGTTACGTTTTGTTCCAAGCGTATTCGCGGCTCGACAACCTCCGTGTATTTACGGGCCCTGGCGATTGCGGACATCCTGGTGCTGGTAACCGCCATATTCAGGTTCAAGACGTATAAACTCTTCCTCTCGGATACACAGGAGGTGCAGTCCGTGCTGTCCGTGGACGCCTATGTGGAGGTGTACGTGGAGCCGGTCCACTGGGTGGCCCTGGGATCCTCCAGCTTCGTCACCATAGCACTGTCCCTGGAGCGATACCTGGCCGTGAAATACCCGCTCGTCGTCAAACGCCTCAGCACGGTTCGCGTCGTACTCGCCTGTATAAGTGCCGTCGTTGTTATAGTGGTGCTCATCACCGCGCCAAACCTGGCAGCGTACCGAGTGACGGAGGTCCATATCGCCGGCATGACGGTGTCTGTGGCAACGTTGACGGCGCTGGGGGAGTCGAGCCTGTATCCGTGCATGTTCCACCACTACGTCGTGCCGATCGCCTGGTACCTCATCCCCGCCGCCTTCCTCGCCCTCCTCAACATTCTGCTGTCCCTCCACGTGCGCAGATCGTCCCGGATACGGGTGGGTCTGCCCAACGTCTCTAACCCCAACCGCAACCTAACCGTCCTGGTCATCGTCATCCTCACCGTCTATGTCGTCTGCAACTTCCCCAAGTGTGTTTTCGTCTTCTACACGCTCGTACAGGAAATGTCGGACAACGTGCAGTGCATCCAGCAGACGAGTAGACTGCCCGCGCCAGATTCCAAGTCGTACCTGATAGGGGAGGTCACTACGGAGCTGCTCAATGTGCTGAACAGCTGCCTGAATGTTGTCGTTTATTGCCTGTTTGGTTCCAGATTCCGGCGACAGTTGAAGCAACTGTTGTCCTGTAGGTGGCGCAACAAGACCGAGTCGTCGTCACTGGAAAGGTTTAATCAACAACAAGCAAGCGCCTCCAAACACACGACGTTAACAACTCAAGCTCATATAATAGTATAACTGAATGATATTAGTGAACTCTTACGATTCACAATCGTGTTATGGCAGTTGGTGGTCATATTAAGAAAGTCAGATTAGTTGTTTGAATGGCATTCCGTGTAAATAAGGGATATTGCTATTAAAATCAAAGGCATATAATTACATGCGTGTTTGTGTTGACCAATTGCCCGCATATGTACACATGACACAACCCGTACCCAAACGCGCAGTTGCATATATATTGTGGATACAAAAATCGTGATTTTGTCTCCGGAATGTATCATGTTTCGTCCATAGCTTAGCTACTAACACTGTGGTGAGAAACACAAAACAATATTATCCAAAAACTAAAATGCCGAAAATTAGTAGGCACACAATGTTCCTTATAGGAATTAAATAAGTGTGTAATTGTGTCACTATTCCATCAGTTCTAAAAATTACGAGTGCCCGCTAGACATATATAATCAGTTAGAAATAATTGTTTTACTGATAGTGACGCGCGGTGGTATCAGGCTATTTTCGTATGCAAATGAAGCATTATATTTTTTAATTATTTATACTAATCAAATGCGTCACCAGAAAAAATAACATTTTCGAGAGATTATAAAGTATGATCATTGCACATCAAAATATAAATACAGATAATAAACAGTAACGTCCCTTAACATTTTAAGGAAACACGGTTATCGCCCCTGATATCAGTGTAGACAGTAAGTCTGATGTAAAATGTATAATAATGCCAATAAATACGTGGGGTAATGGTAAGTTAATGTTTATATGGCCAGAAAATGTCCCAGATGATGTCTCTGATATAAAGAACAGTTTGTGCCTACTGAGTGGGCATGTACCTTTAATTCAATTCGGGTTGATCAAAATGTGTCTGGCCACTTCTATAAACAATGGCGCTAGTTTGGTACGCCAGTTTGAAAAAACGGGACGTATTTATGGTATAACGCTGTTCGTCCGTCCGATTTGCGTTAGATTTTTCGGGTACCAATTATCTCTGCAACCCTAGTCCGATTGACTTCATATTATATTCGCATTTACCATTATCCATATATTCATCCCATATTCCAGAAACTGCACTGGAGAAATGGGTCACGGTCGCCGATCTACACATTCAATGTCGATGATTCATTTCTCATTCTGCCGATGATTCATTTCTCATTCTGCCATTTTGCTTCAACTATCTCCAAACAGTCAAACGTTGACAAACCCATTCGTATTTAAACTCATTTGCGTTATAATTGTACACATAATTCATGTACATGTAGATCTCCCGCGAGTACTGACGTCATTTATTTGTATCGCAAGGTACATCTGCCCCAGTTAAATCAATAATACACGCGATGTGGCCTGTGTTCTGACTGCTGTCTGTGTTTATAAACATAATGTGTGTATTGGGCCATTTGAGGAAACTATTTGTAGTATTTGTGTAGATACCATGGATACTAAGATGGTGTATACTGTAAATAATGCATGTAGACACATAGTTGCGAACACGTAACTTCGCAACTAGTAGACACAGATCCAATACCATTTGTTTCACAAGGTTAGATCTACTGTTAGAATACGACGTCATCTAATGTCATTTTCGAGCATAAAACGTTACCTGATAAATAGAATACCAGCTAGTGTAATTTAATATCAAGTTTATCAGGCTCGGCTCGGAAACGGTAGGAATTCCTCGGCAAGCCTCGGAATTCCTACGCGTTTCCTAGCCTTGCCTGATAAACTTGATATCAAAATACACTAGCCTGGTATTCTCTATATATGGGCATGCTCTCAGGTCTAGCTATGTCCCGGCTACTTTATGTTTGACCCTGTTTACATAATTGAGGGAAAATTCTGAATATTTTTCTCATTTCTCCTTCAATGTATATATGCTTATATGGTGTGAACACTCATTTGTAATCATAATATAACCAAAATAACTGTCCATAAAGAAGTATAATATTGATATATTGGGTTATATTTTCGCATTGAAATATTTAAACCTGCAAGTGTACTCCACCATCTAGTAAAATGGACTAAGACCGATCTCAACCAATCAACGTAGAGATGACATAGACTATCCTACGCAAACTGATGTTTGTGGACAAAACTGACTTTTGTGGACGAAACTGAATTCTGTCCCACAAAATTGAATTTTGTTCACAAAACTCAATTCTGTCTTACAAAATTGAATCCTTTATAACAAAAATGAATATTGTGTATCAGAATTTTACATAATTGGATTTTGTGATTTTTAGTGTTACAAAACTCAATTTTGTCTGGACAAAATTGTTTTTTGTATCAGAATTTTACATAATTGGATTTTGTGATTTTTAGTGTTACAAAACTCAATTTTGTACACATAATTAACCTGTCCTGCATGGCGCCCCGTAACTTGGCGCCCCGTAGTTACAGCTTTCGTCTAAAGATTGTTTCTACAACCCTAAGTCCGATTGACTTGTAACTTCACATTCCTATTAATAATCATCCATATTTTATTCTAAAGCCGCGTTCTCATGCTCAAGATCAAGGTCAAATTACTTAAAAACTTGCATTAATGGTTTGGCAAAACCTAAATTCACGTGTTCTGCTACCTATTATTTCTGTCTTCCTAAATAATCAGATTGAATTGTCATATTCCTGTTTATAACCATACACAATTCCATTCCATAGCCCACCCATGCGACGCTCACGTCCAACGTTAAGGTAGAATTATTTAGAAATGTGCGTTAAATATTTAAGCTAGCTATTGTCTCTGTTACTGTAAGTCGTTTTGGCTTGGAACTTGGAACTTGGAACCATTTTAATTTTATAGCCCACCCATGTGGCTCCTATGTTCAAATGACCTTGCGTTAATGTGTTTTGTTTGTCTTTTGTAATGCGTTGATTTTTATGCCACCGGGTTTCGAAGAAACGGGTGGCATATAGTGTTTGGACCGTCCGTCCGTTTGTCCGTCCGTCCGTCTGTCCGTCCGTCACACTTTTCGGTTAACCACTTTGTCACAGTTTCTCAAACTGGCCATAGCATCTACATAAGTTGCTTAATTGCTTCAATACTTCAACACTTCATTCATTGGTATGTGTGCCACACCTGCCTATTCATAATTTATATGACCTTCGCCTTTTGACCTTCACCAGGTTACTTAAATGACTTAACCACTTTGTCACAGTTTCTCAAATATGCTGCAGGTGGCATCCGCGTTCGACAGACGCATTTCTTGTTCATATAGGTTTTTAAGCCTTACATCCATCAGTGTTATCCTCTACCCTTGTTTACTGATGTCTGGACGGACATATATTGTGACCTTCGGCATTCTTGTTTGAACATACAAAGACGTTCATGCATATACAATGGAACCTCTCTAAACCGGACACCCTGGGAGGTCCCCAGGGTGTCCGGTTTAGAGGGGTTCCACTGTTATAAGCACTCAATGGCCATTTTCTGTCATTTTCAGTCATTAACAAACATGACAATGAAATAAATTTCATTGAAACCCATCTAAGTTAAGCAGAATCCCCAGGGTGTCCGGTTTACAGGGGTTCCACTGTATACCATATCACGAGTTTTGTGAGAAATATAGCTTAGATGAGCACTGGGGTCATACTAGCAAAGCCACTTGTATTGTTATGATTGATAATTAACCAAAGACAACTATGGTGGCATATATTTGCCATCGAGATGTCGAGATATTGACATATAATTTATCGTAACATGTCGACTTAAAGGTACATGCCCATGCAATAGGTTGTAATATAGTGATACAGATACTTTTGTATATTCTGTACGTATGACATTTTCAGGCAAAATAAACATTCATTCACCATTAACCCACGTATTGATTGGCATTATTATACATTTATTTATTTTAGACGAAATATTTATACTAATATCAGGGGCGATAACCGTATTTCCTTAAAATGTTAACGGACATTACTATTTAATCTTTGTATTTATTTTTTGATGTGCAATGATCATACTTTATAATCTGTCGAAAAAAATATGTTTTCTGGTGACGCATTTCATTAGTATAAATAAGTAAAAAATATCATGCCTCATTTGCATATGAAAATAGCGTGATACCAACGCACGTCACTATCAGTAAAATAAATATTACTAAATGATTATATCTGTTTTCCGGGCACTCGTAAATTTTAGAACTGGTGGAATAGTCACACAATTATACATTTATTTAATTCCTATAAAGAACATATTATGCTTACTGAGTGGGCATGTACCTTTAAATATAACGACATGTCGATATAACGTGAAACTCAGTTGACATGTTGAGATCAATTTTGTCGACATAACATGATAAGTTATCACACCAAGTCAACAGAATGTGAAACGTTATCACAACAAGTCAACATAATGTGAAAAGTTATCACAACAAGTCACCATACCGTGATAGTTTAGCACAACATGTCGACATAACGTGATAGTGTTTAACACAACATGTCAACATAACATGATCAGCTAACACAACATGTTGACATAACGTGATAGTTTAACACAACATGTTGACATAACGTGATTAGTTAACACAATATGTAAACCACACGTGATAAGTTAACATAATATGTCGACATAATGTGATATTTTATCTCAACATGTCGACATAACGTGATATATAATCTCAACATGTCGACATAACGTGATATGGTAACACATGTCCACATAATGTGACAAGTTATCACGACAGGTCGACATATCTGAGAATTTCTCCCATCAATGTCAAAATAAATGTTGATGTGTAAACTTTTCAATCTGATGCACAGCCTATGTTAGTGTACACGTTGCCCATAGGTAAAGCCATATTTACTTGCATAGTAGGTGAATAGACACCAGGGACAATACACTCATGTAACTGCTTACATGTCACTGCATTTGATAGTTAATAACAGAGTACAATAGTGGGTATATATGGTATGTGTTGTGCGGCTTGCCATACACAACGGTGGTTCATGTTGTTAAAATCACAGGCACAAACCTGTCCAAAAAAGTGACATATTTTACAGTTTGTCGTAACATAATTGGTAGGAGTCCGTTCTCATGGCTTTTCTACATGTGATTAGCTACATTATATCATATGTTCTACTTCACATTTTGAGTTCTTTGTCAAACGGCAGAAAAGGTGAAACAGGCTGAAGGCTGGAACACACACTGATGGCCGACATGGCCACTCCATGTGCCGTATAGGATACAGTAACGAGGCAGTAATCACATATATGTTATACATATATTCTATCACATTTACGAAGCAATTATCTTTGATAGAACGGGTCCTTAAATGCATGCGTGTTTGTGTTGACCAATTGCCCATATATGTACACATGACGCAAACCGTACACAAACGAGCAGTTGCATATATCGGGTGGATAAAAAAAATATTGATTTTGTCTCCGGAATGTATCATGTTTCGTCCATAGCTTAGCTACTAACACTGTGGTGAGAAACACAAAACAATATAATTATCCAAAAACTAAAATGCCGAAAATTAGTAGGCACAAAATATTCCTTATAGGAATTAAATAAGTGTGTAATTGTGTCACTATTCCACCAGTTCTAAAAATTACGAGTGCCCGCTAGACATATATAATCAGTTAGAAATAATTGTTTTACTGATAGTGACGCGCGGTGGTATCAGGTTATTTCCGTATGCAAATGGGGCATGATATTTTTTAATTATTTATACTAATTAAATGCGTCACCAGAAAAAACAAATTATTTTCGAGAGATTATAAAGTATGATCATTGCACATCAAAATATAAATACACTACAGATAAAAAACAGTAATGTCCTTTAACATTTTAAGGAAATACAGTTATCGCCCCTGATATCAGTGTGGACATGTAAGTCTGATGTAAACTGTATAATAATGCCAATACATACTCGGGGTAATGGTAAGTGAATGTTTATTTGGCCAGAAAATGTCCCAGATGATGTCTCTGATATAAAGAACAGTTTGTGCCTACTGAATGGGCATGTACCTTTAATTAAATTCGGGTTGATCAAAATGTGTCTGGCCGCTTCTATTAACAATGGCGCTAGTTTGGAATTAGGCTATTTGGAATCAGTCCTTAAGTTTGTAAAACTGGCTAAGTGTTTACAAAAAGGTCAAGGTCAAGTTAATGGTTGTGTGAGTGTGTGACAAATGTTCAGATTCAAGTGTCCAAGTATTGAAGCAATCCTTCGCGTAATATTGAAGATATTACGTGTTGGAGAAACTGTTACAAACCTTTTGACTTCACAAAATAGCTTAAATGTTTCAGCGACATTTCGAAAGTGACAAAGGTCATGATCGTGTTAATGGTGGTGTGAGTGTGTGACAAATGTTCAGGTGATTCAAGTGTCCACGTATTGAAGCAATCCTTCGCGTATTATTGGAGATGTTACATGTTGGAGAAACTCTTACAAACTTTACGACGTAATGGCACACGGGCGGACGTACCGACGGAAGGACATACGGACAGACGGACGTACAGAACCTCAAGAGCAACGCAATATCGCATTGTTATCGCATAGGGGGCATTATTATTAATTAATTCCACAGAATACATGTATAAAGTCCACGTTTTCACAAGTAAGACACACTGTAGAATAACAGATAACGGAATAAGAAAATTGTGAGATGAATAAACAGTAAAAGTAAACAACGGTATAGAGATATGGCATATTACTCTATGTGCCGAGCATAGTATATCGCATGTTCATAGTACGGCGTAAACCTTTGACGAATGACAATGAGACTCCCAATAAACAGTGAATTTCTTAACAGAACCCATGACTCGGGGACATGTCAAATTGAGGATGTACACATGCTATATCTTTACAACTGACACCCGAGTAGTGCTGTTTTATCTTTCACTGCTATCCTCATAATAGTTTGCATGCATGCCGACTTACATGCATCAGCTGTAATTAGTTGCTATTCTTGTCTGCTTGTTAACTGTGACGGATTGTTTTAATTGACTTTTCTCCCTTTATTCGACCTGTTAACCCCGCCTTGTAATCTGCGTTTATTTCAAACTTCCTATGACGTTGTCGGCCAAATCTGTTCCGGAAGGAAAATCCGCACTGGAACGGCCACACTCGGTTTGAGCGCCGTCATGAACGTGACACCAGTAAGGAGTTCTATGTCTCTGATTCTCGCCACGTTGTCTCTGATGTACTTGTCTCTTGTCTGAAATGGAGCAGCCACGTGTTGCATGCGACACTGCACTATCCACATGAATAGGTCTACGAAATAACGCTATTATGTCGATTTATGCGTACCTAAGTTATAAACAATGTGCTGTATAATGTGTGATGAACACAGTAAGCGCTTGTCTTAAATGTTGAACAGCAGTAGTGGTAGTTCGATTCTCGGGTAAAATCATTTTGAATATACATACAGTGTAACCTTTCTAAACCGGACACCAAGGAAACATATGTGATTCTTGATGAGTTGTCATTTATCTCAGGTGATAATGTCTGTTCGTGATCGCATATCACACTACTATGGCTCAGAATGATCAAATGCCTGATTTACAGTGAAACCCCTCTAAGCCGGACACCCTGGGGACGTCCCAGGGTGTCCGGTTTAAAGAGGTTTCACTGTATATGTATATCTCGATGATTGTGTCGATACGTCTCTGGTTTGTCTTTGCGGTAGCGTTGTCACCTACACCGACGTGAATGTCGGAGGACAGTGGTCATTATCTACATGGGCAATGCCTACAACGGTCACCATCACAATATATGTCGCCGTGCTGGAGAAATACAGCTTATGAAATTTGTGACCACTGTAGCTCCTGATCAAATCACACAGTCATGTAGCCTGATAACGATCTGTATTGGCGGTTAGAGGCATGACAGGTGTTTTACTGATGGAATGGCGAACAATGAACATCCGGATCAGGCTGTGTGGATGCACAGGCTGATGTGGATCTACACTAATCTCAAAACCTATAAGCCCCATTTCTCCAGTCATGGTCACATATATTGACCTTGTATTAACAAAGTGTCATTGAGATATTCCGATATAAACGTCAATGCTCTCATTTCCAGTCTAAGACTGGCAATGAGAGCATTGCCCGTGACGTTTATATCTGGCAGTGGTAAGGTGACATAACCACATTGATATGGTAAACTCTATGATCAATGCACTCAATATTTGTTTTTGTTGTACGCATTAAGCCTATTGCTATACATACAAGGCAGTTGGGTATTGCTTGTACGTGCGGCAGGATGAATGGTAGTAGATCTATAGCCCCGTCACATGGTAAGTTGTCTCCCCTTGTCTGGCAGCGCACGATGATGACGTAGATATGTGTGGGGATTGGTCGACCAACATGCGTCAGTCTGAAACGGAATAAAGTACACATTTTCTACACCTGACACACATAGAGGATACCACAGTGTGCTTGATTTGTATCGGTTTATATGTAGTGGTAATGACTGTTTATAATTACATAGCGCATGTGTAAGTGACAGTTTTCATATACCAGATTTACAGTAGAACCTCTCTAATCCTGCTTTAGAGTGGTTCCACTGTAGTTTGTAAATGTGCAAGACTGTGTTTAGTATATGAATGAATGGCTTTTTTGTGGAATTTATCGGGGTATAAACTTGGAAAAGTCGCGGGAATACTGGACGAAGGCCTGAAGGCCTCGTCCAGTATTCCCGCGACTTTTCCAAGTTTATATCTCCGATAAATTCAACAAAAAGGCCATTCATTCCTTATAATTCCAGCATTTGAAATAAATATATCAACAAAATGTGTTTATTTTCCGTTTTCTTAAGAATTATTTTAACTGCGCCTCACGGTTACGGAAAGTAGTTCGGCGTGGGAGTTTACTGGGATATAAATGTTGGACAGAGATACGGGCCAATCAAATGTTAGGGAATTGTGCAAACATTTTTGTGCTGGAATTATTTATGAATCGTCTGACCTTTAGCTACCATTGACACTAAGGTCCCTTACTTATCTGTGCATAAGTATTGCGATTGTAGCCTTTTAACCAATTCTCAAGAGCCCACTTAACGTTTGAGTTGATAAGGCCGACGAGGTGGACAAGCTTTTATTATCGGTTCTTGTATATAAAAGTCTCATAAATACGACATGAAATGCTCCCAGCTTCATCTTGTATCTAAACACCAGAGGCATCGTCCACCAATTTTCGATCATAGTGTTGCCAACATATCTTAACACCGAATACATTACAGAAATAACCTCGCGGACCTCGAATGCCTGGAACAATTACTAGCAAAACGGAACGGAAATGAGAACCTAACATTTGAACACAATTTACATCTGTTCCTGCAAGTCCAAACATTCATAGCGCCCATTAAGCATTTCTAGATCATATATACCACATATACTTGCATAGTATATGCTTTATATAGTGCTCAAAGCGTTTCGTGGCGAATAAGTGTATAGTCGAGCACAAAAAAAAACCAAAACATTTCACGCTGGCGATCCCTCTTTCTTCAGTTCACGGTACTGATATTCACGGTAACAGAGGATTTACCATTAGGGTAATAGGTCATAGATAGATACACTTGACTTCAATGATAATTGCTTCATACGAGTGATTTGATATATGAATATAACATATGTAAATATAGTCTTGTTACTGTATACTATTTGGAGCATTGAGTTGCCATTTCCCGCCATCTTTGTATGTACAAGCCATCGTACAATTTC